>JAGDQP010000717.1:63492-100596 GCA_022664845.1 Lepisma saccharinum
AATAATAATAATAATAATAATAATAATAATAATAATAATAATAATAAGAAGAAGAAGAAGAAGAAGAAGAAATACAAGTGTATACTCATATTGTTACGAGTTTGCAAAGTGCAGGTTTAAAAGCTAGTGAAAATTGGAGGGTAACGTATCAAGCTACACAGAAGAGCAATGTTACCAGAAAGAACGGTTGTACAGTGGCAATATTAAAAGAAAAAACGCCTAGTAAATCACAGTCGTTGATCTAAAATATGAAATAAGTTTCTTTCTATTTGTTTTTATTGAATCTTTCGTCCATGTTACGGGTGGGCAAATTAACATTAAAATGTCATCCGCTAGTAAACGTCCTACAGATCCTTCAACGTCAATCATGCTTTCTGTATCTCTCGTGTCGTTAATAATTAATTTTACCTGTCTAGAAAAAATTAAATGGTATTAGATTTCCAGATATGATTCCTTTCGCAGATAATGTACATCACACCTAAACTAAAACGTGAGAAACATGCGTGAAGATTAATGTACAGAAAATGAAGGAAAGCATTGCATGCATTAATGTAAAGAATTGCAGGAAATGAAACCACAACCAACTTAAAACTTGGAAGAAAAATTGTAGAACAGATAAATTAGGCTTCAAATATCTAAGATATATTAGGCTTGTAGGTGAAGAAATAAAGTATATGGAAAAAGATTAAAAGAAATAAAAAGAAATAAAACAAACTTTATAAAAATATACTTTTCTTTTAAAAAAATAAAACAATTCTCACTAAAAAGTAAAACAACAATTTTGTTTATGCATGACTAAAATGAAAAGCATGCCGTGCGCTCTCATGTACAGTCACTTTATAAGTTCTTCAATTGGCGCGCTCTATGCTTTTCTTTTTAGTCATGCATAAACAAAATTATTTTTCTACTTTTGAGTACGAATTGTTTAAGAAAAGTATGTTTTTAAAAGCTTCTTTAATATTATTTTTTTCCCGTGTTATTTCAGTGTTCGGATACTTTTTCTCAAGCTAATCTTGTCACCCAAATCCTAAAGTGATCTTTAACCAGTCAAACGCATAATTGCTGCGGAATAATATTTATTTTAGGATAAAGAAGTCCTTATTTACTAAAAATAAATACGCTTTAAAAATATAAAAATATATATAAATAAATTAGAAGTGAAAGTAAATGGAATACTGTACTGTCATCCGACTTACATCGCTATGTAAAATTTCATCATTGTATGACGTTGGGAAAATAGTTAAATTAAGGTTGCAAAATTTGAGGACACGCTTGAAATAATGTGAGGTAAAGAAAAGTCTGTAAAATAGCATGATGAAAGTTTGATCCGCTAAGAAGAATTATTTGTACGGACCGATGAAGATAAAGAATTTAGGAAAAGACTAAAAGATTAATTTAATGTTTTTTCTATGGAGTATAATATTGTATTAAGTAGAAACAAGGATTGCTCAAAAAGAATGTTGGAAGAATAGAAAATGTGTAGAACAGTGGAAAAGATAAGCTGAACACAGAAGAATCCTCTTGAGGATCTGTTGAAGAAAGCAGCGGAGAATGAAGACAATAATTGAGATAAAGTGGAAAGAAAGAAGAAAAAGAAAGTGGCGAGGACATTGTTTTCTCAGAGATTGTGTACTGAGCAATGCCATTCAAGGTATGGTTAAGAGACAGAGAGGAGGAGGGAGAAGACAGATACCACTTCTTGATAAAGAAGAGGGCCCATACGTTAAGACAAAGAGGAATGTAAATGGTCGGGATGAAGTCTGTGAGATTTATGTACCTTAAAGGACCTGCAGCTTTTGTCGGAACACCGCTGATGATGCATCTCGCTACTTTCTCTTCCTCTTCTCCCTTCATTTATTACCGTTCAGTATATGTGCTGCGTACACAATATTGTCAGGTTCGTTTCCTCTAGTCTGCTCCAGTAATTTCTTTCATATTAAAGAGTCCAAAAACCTAGACATACAAGTGACATTGAGGAATAATAAAGAAAAAAAAAAGGTTTATGCTAATCTTTATATACGTATAACCCAAAATATATGTGACACTAAATTGTCATATTTTGTACAAATAAACCTTAGACCTTAATGTGTCCATGTTCAAAATATGACGATTTTATGTCACATATATTTTGGGTTATATGTAAAAGATTACCTTGAACATTCTTTTTTTTATTCGTCAAATGTAACTTGTATCCCTTGGCTTCTGGCGTCTCTCCAACACTTCGTCATAACATAAAATTTGCTGTCTGTGAGGTCCACTTTGAACCTTTTCCTGCAGGAATCAGTTCATTATTTTCAATCATGATGGTAGACATTTTCTTGTCTTAACGTTTAGAGATGTTGAGAAGCCTCAAGTCAATTTGGCAATTCAGAACTCTTAAAAATTCTGGATTTTTCCTGAATGATTCCGGAATTTCCGAAACACGCTTAAGAGAGCAAATGGTAAACAATATATTTATTTTCCATTAACCAATCAGTGAATATCACTGTTTGTGCAGATTCTTTCCGATAAATGTGTTTCTTTTCTACCATGTCAAATTTTTGAAGTCACGTTAGTGATCCCGAAATTCAGAATTCTGGGAATTTCGAATCTCGTAATGACGATATATCGACATTAAACCAATGTTCCGAAATTCTGACATTTGTGAATAATAATAATAGTAATAGTAATAATAATAATAATAATAATAATAATAATAATAATAATAATAACAATAATAATAATAATAATAATAATAATAATAATAATAATAATAATAATAATAATAATAATAATAATAATAATAATAATAATAATAAACGCTTACTACAGAAAGTCAATTAGTCCAACATTTACACATTTCCTTTTCTGACGATTACGGTTTTGAATGTGTCAATGAATCGTTTGCCACAGAAAGGAAACTTGTCCGTACGATAGCATAGTCCTGACAGCTAGAAGTAACTCCACATCATGTTAACAGCAACGTGAATATTACTGGCTTGACAATGGACACTTTGAGACTGAGAAACACTGTGGAACACCTGGAATTTCCTTCAAAGAAAGCCTACACATCTGTACTGCCTATAAGCAACAAAAATGGATGACATCAAGAAAACTTTGGTCTACAGCCTCAGCATAACTGACAATATACAGTTTAGGAATTCAACCACATCAATCACGGAATCGTGTGTTGATGACAAAGGTAACTGAGTAGCTCAACATTCCAAAAATGTCAAATATTATTCAGAAATGTTTAACAAACAATGTTGAGTATAATAAAATAAGTTTATATGTTTAATTTAAGTTAATCCAATTTACTTCAGAAAGGGTACATGTCCAAAACAAGAACAAAAATCTCCCCTCTTTTTCCTTAAGAAAAGAAAAATACATGTAAAGAAGTAAACTGCATAAAACTGGTTTTATACAGTTTTTGTCTCTCCGTTAAAATAAAGAAATAAGGATATCTTGCCTTTCTGCAGTAAACGTTTCAAATGCATTCTAGTTTTTGAACCCAAGTAATCAATTCCGAAATGTTCTGGAATTCTGTAATTTCTCAACTCTATTTATTGAAGACATAACAAAGACAGAGAGAAAGTAACCTCTATAATGAACGATTTGATGAAACGTTAAAAAAAAAATGAAATATCTGTAAGAATTGTTTGATCTGACTATGCTAATGTAAAAAAATGAAAAACCGATAAAAACGCTAGTTAAACATGCATAACTATCAGATATTACTAGATGACAAAAATCAAGAAAGTTTGAATAAGTCTTTTCAGGTTAAAACAAGACATTTCTGTCTGAATTACTTTGAGAGCCAAAGCAAACAGTTAACTACCGCTAAAATTTTGAATAGGTCAGAGAAGTGTTTTTATTTTCATTCCGGACAAAGTTTAAGTAAAGTGTTTGCAAAAAAAAAAAAAAAATAATAATAAAAGTTTAATACACAACCGTTTAAATTAATAAAATATAAAATAAAAAGAAGGCAGCCATTAAATGTTAAATTATGGTGTTCGTTCAACAACTTATGAAGTAAAATATTCTAGTCTTACCCGTTAAAGGCTTTCAACGTCGCCAAGGACAATTCTTGACAGCATAAATATCGCAGCCTCAATAAAATAATTTTACTTTCTCGATTATGTTGACATATAAAAAAAGAGAAAAGGAAAGAAAATGTAGATTTTATAGTTGTCTTCCTGCCATAATGACCCCATGGAGAAGATTTTTAACAACGGTTGTCTTCTGTATCTGAATAATATTTACACGGTTCTTGGATCTCACCGATTTATTCTCCTTTTGTATGGCTTATGATTTCTATCTTACTATTTTTTTAGTTTCCACGGACTATTCAAGCGTAAAACTTTTATTTTTTTAAAATAAGTTTTGAATTACATAATTTTTCATGTCAAAGTTTCGTTTCAATTATTCTCTTTCTGAACATAAATAATGTGGTCACGTTAGCACTGTGATAAAACGTTTTAATAGAGCTGAAAATCAATTAGGATTCTACCCAAAACCCTGAGTACGTTTCATTCGATCTCGCTCTGAGTGATTATTTCAACTGAGCATCAGCGTGGCACATCTGAAGTCGGAATCAGGTCAATCAAGGACACGAAATTTAAGGATCTCAACAGTGCTTCTTAACATGACTTATTACTTCTGTGCATTGCTACGTATGGCAGTCTGAATCAAGTCAGTTCAGAAATGTAATGAAATACAGTGGAACCTCGATAACTCGAATCTGAAGAGGAAAAGACAAAAAATCGACTTATCAAATATTTCGACTTAGCGAGGTTCGAGTTATTGAGACTGATAATACGGAAACTTCGAGGTATAGAGGGTCAAAACTGACTGACACTTCTCTTCGATAGTAAGAATCCTGCATTTTCGATTCATCCTCATATGAAACACTTAACTAATTGCAGACCAATGTAGTCGTGTGGTCTCAAGCGTTAAGCCAGCATCTCCAAGGTTTCGGGTTCGTATCACACTTAGAGTATGGGTGTGGATGTTAATAACCATTGCGATCACGCAATCGAGAGGGAACAAAGTCTAAATAAAAAATAAAAAAAATAGTTTTACTTAATTGTATGTTGATCACGACGCAACAGACACTCGGACAGCATTTATACGCCTCACACCCGTTCTAACCGTTGGAGAGTCTCTACGAAAATAACAATGTACGAAGTTCGTCATTCGATTATCGTCAGCTCAGATCGTTCGACTCCAGAAACTTCCCACTTACAAAGATTTACCAGAATAAAACTTCGACTTACAGAGGTAATTATATTGTAACTTCGACTTGAAGAGTTTTCTAGCAAAACGTTTTGAGTTATAAAGGTTGAAATACGCCTCTAGAAAATAACAAAAAAAAAAAAAATCGAATTATCGAGGTTTTCATTTCTTAATGTTCGACTTATAGAGGTATATTAACATGGGCTGGAATATAAAAGATGAAGGGGAATGAATAAAATTCGAGTTTTCAAGGTTCGACTTATCGAGGTTACGCTGTAGTAGAAATCGGATAGCCCTTCCTAATAGAAATCATTGCAAATGCGTATCAATGTGCAAGAAGCGTATCAATGAAATAGTAAATTATCTAATTCACTAACTGGGACAAGGATTACACCTCCTTTCACTGGTCCGTTAACTCGTCAGATTGCAATAGAATTCTTGGATATGCTGAAACGGACTGTGCGAGCACGGGACGCAACACAAATAACAATCTATAAAATGACAGCTTTTCTGGAAAGCGGCTGGATGCAAGAATACAGTTTATACGCAGGACTTCAGAAATGTAATGTAGCTAGGGTTGCCAGATCCTGTAAACGAAAAACTCGGATGTCCATCTAAGAACTCTAATATACGTATATACTAAACTCTCGTTCATCTTGAAATCTTTTATCCGGAACGATTCTCAAAAAAAAAAGTAATTTTTGGCCAATTTTAAAATAGCTGTACTTTTTGCACAAGTGAACACATCTAATTAGTTCTAAGCAGTGTAAATGTGCACTGTGCAGTGTTGTACAGCATTTTCCCTCAGTTTATTAAAATAAACTTTGTCTTGTAAAATAATTAATTTTGTTACTGTATTTTTGTATATGCAAGCGCTTAAGACATGAAAAAAAAAAGTAATCGTAAATCAGGTTTATACGAAAACGGGTCCTGTCTCATGAAGTTCGGATAAACGATGTTTGAGGTTCGGACAAAGATGTGGATATAACAAAACAATTGAAAAGTTTAATTACGACAATCTCCACATCTACAGTAAAAACATCTGCTGCTGTTTTTGCCATACTATGAATATATAAGTTGCGTATACCTCATCCAAAAGATTTTGATTGAATTCACTCTTCAATTTTACGAGCAGATTGTAATTTAATTTTGCGAGCTGTATCGCCATTGCTGTTTATACATTTTCAACAATGGAACAGTTCTTCGCAGCCGACTTCGAATAGTAAGAAAAAAAGGAAAGAGTTGGAGTGGAAAATATCTTATTTAAAAGGAAAACCAAAAACCGGGGGTGCCCCGAAAGCATGTTTTGGTACAGCAAATCCTTTCATTTCAACCCTTATATAGCCAGTAACTAAACGGTTAGAGCTGTTGTTCAGGCAAGTGAACGAAACATGTAAGTACATAGCGTATTTGATTTTATTCCTGTAAGTTTTGCACAGATATGTTGTTTTGTTTAATTCACAATAACAATTTATGACAATTTTAGAACCAATATGTGCTGCCACCTAGGTGAAGATTTTAAAAGAAAAGAGGTAGCGAGTGCAATGTAAGAGCGAACACTATGGAGTGTTATTGTGTAGTTTATAGTGAAAAGTTTTGTGTTTACTGATGATGGTATTCATATACTACCAATCAAAAAGCCGAAGAAACAGTCAAGGTTGATTGATTATGGATGTACTTTCGCTCCTATAACAGAAATAAATAACAAAGTGAGTCGATAGCACACGAGGGAAACTTTTAATTTTAACTAATAGGGTAGGACTTCCAAATGCATACCCCACAACAATCAAATACATAGTCATCTGCCGTCTTGGGACTTGCTAGGACAAATGTACACATATGAGGAACAGATTGCTAACAATAGAACTACACGCCTTCTGATATGTGTGTGGATGAAATGATGCATGGGTTGTCACTTATCAAAGTCAATTGATATTCTCTACAGGCGGTACAATTTGAATACATTGTCGTTCCGTCATGAATAGCTTGTGAACGCATTACGTAAATGAGCCTGTAAATGATAATTGTCTGTATAGTGTGTATACAAGCGTCTTTGAAATATAGACAATTTCTTACGTTGATCTCTGCTTCCTTGCTTATTTCAATAAGAACGTAATATCACGAGAGAATATGAAAATTTCTTCTATATATCTCACTAAATACTGCTAAAGGGGTTCTGTATTCGATGTTTTAATTGTACGACCAAAACTAGGCATTGCTCTGATGCTTGAGTTAAGTAGATTTTAACCTTAGAAGATTACAGTGGCATCTAACGTCGGAAATTAACGATATTTTCATGGGAAGAAACCCCTTAAGGTTAATGTAAAGCCAAGATCTCCAACAAGAGATGGCAGCACTATATACGTATATGTCTAGTGTATTTTTATCGTTGCACGAAATTTCAATGCAGCTCCTACAAATTTGAGCCTAGAGAGCTCAAACTTTCAAGAAAGAAAGTTGATAACCAATTCAAGAGTTCTATTCGTGTCATTTTTTTTATTTTCTCTCTTGTTCATTGTTAAAAGAGCTTTATTGTTATAGGTTTGGATATCCCTAACAACAATGAAGCTATTTGAATTGGTTATGAACTTTCTTCCCTGAAAGTTTAAACTCTCTGGGCTTGAATTTGTAGGAGCAGAATTGAAATTTTAACGATAACAATACACTAGACATATACTGATATAGTGCTGCCATCTTTTGTTGGAGATCTTTAATTTACATTAACCTTAAGAAAATAGAGATATTCAGCAACTGAAAAAAAAAACGTTCTGTACATATTTGTATAATTCTTTGTGCACTTTTATGAGTTGTACTGGCAACTATGATCTCTAAACTGTCACGGAAAACATTTCTCAGCTAGCATACCTTCCGTGAAAAGGATGGGGAAAGCAACGTCCAGGACATTTAATCTACATACCATTCTGGCATTTTCCTGACGTTAATGAAATACATAAATTCCTTAGAAACTTTAGTCGAGATGTCCAACATCGCTCACACGTACATACATACACACACACACACATGTTTTATGTGTAAAAAAAAATATACTTGTTGTACATTTTAATCCAGTCAAATTACGATCAGTTTTCTATACTTGTACATTTGTGCATAAGATATCCTGGCAAACACCTGCTCACTCATTATTCACATATATTTTTTTCAATACGAAACGAGAAAAATGGAGGATTTACTATGTTGTTGGGAAACTTCGCCACCTGAGTTTTCCTGGTCCTTCAGTACCAAACCATTGGGCTAAGTATAGGGTCGTATTTATAACTATAAGACGTAAACTCAGGTTGCGAAAGATTCTCTGGAATATTTAACTAAATTATGGTTCGTAGAAGACTTAATTATTCGTATAGGCTACATCGCATTTTCATTAGGTTTAATGTTACTAGATTTAAAGAAGGCTTTTGATACAATTTATCACGAATCATAACATGCACTTTTAAAAGGAAACTAAGCTTCAGAATCTAAATTATTGCTCCATTTGGTTTGAAAAGCTTCAGAAGTTGAGATAAAAATTACTATAAAACTTACTGAAATATTTTTGACTATCCGCCTGTATACTTAGGTATGCCTCAAGGTTCTATACAAAGACCTTAATCTGTTTAAAATGCGTTTTGATGTTATTTCCATTAGAGGTCACCCACCACTTTCGGTGTTGTTACTTGTCAAACACAGGTATCAAATTTACATATCTGATCTATAATTATATTCTGGACGCAATCTTCGATAATTATTTATTTTCTACTCTTCGAATGTAAGTGAAGGATTATTAAATTTATAATATCATATTTCGAAATTCATTGATTTATTGGATTGTGATTTTCACTAAATTGAACAGTGTAAAAAGACTGCTAAAGCTTGATTGATAAAATTGATTGATCACTGCACCGTGATTTGGGACCCCGTTGATCAGTAAGTAATATATTGTGTTGATGTACTGATTGCGCGTTTTGCAACAAATTCGACACTGGCAGCCACCACTTTCTGTTTGTTAGATAAACTGTTGTGCAGTAGACAACATAAGTAGATATATTACGAAAAGATTCGTCATCAGTCCCCTCACAAGATATATCCCTCAGTTTATGCAAATAATTAACGCTATAGTAGTGAATAAATATAGCACTTTCAACTTATAGCCTACTGTAGTAAAACTAATGTCCACGGTGCTATATCCTTAAAAGGAGCCTTCGAATACCAGACAGCTTTTGCTTTATTGAGAGTAACGTGGTCAGCGCAATGACTCGCACTGCCGATTTATCTGACTTCCGTGACCGGGGTCCACTACTTCTTTTTTTTTAAATAGCTCCAAATCATCCGAAAATTCGCAAATATGCGAAAATATAAAATAATACGTTTTGTTTATAACCCATTTTCTAACAGATGCTACATACCTAGTTTCAATGACACCTGTCATGGTGACTGCATTGGTTGGCGTAGAATGATTTAATGATTTGTGTTTCACATACATTTATTGCTTGATATTTGTATCCTAATAGGCCAGGTAACTTTCTGGTAAGATGGATTTCAAACCAAGCTTGAGTTAAGACAAACTCGAGCGCTTGTCACACAACATTCCTCGCATGTCTGCTCCATGTTGTCTTTTCAAATTTATATTTGTGATGCTATAACTGAAAGGATTCAGTGATTTCGATTGTTATTTCTTATTAATTAACTGAAACCAAAGCGCAAAAATGAACGGAAATATTGAATGACGATGAACGAATCAAACGAGAAAGTAATTGGGTGGTGTGATCAAGAACTAATCACTCTTTCCATGGTTCATTCACATTAAGAATACCAGATACAAGTATTAACTAGCTGTCGAAAATAATCAGAATTCAATGAAGTGTTTTCACTTTTTGAGTCATAGTGTTTATGCATCATGATTCGTTCACGTCAGGTTCCTGTTGTTAGTATTGACATGGTTATCTAAAAGGAAAAATACGTAACCGATTTTGCAATTTTACCGAAAGCTTTTTATATTATTCTATGAGTACAAGAACAGCTTCGGGGTAAAGGGAAAAGTTACGCAAGAATTCTACTCACAAAAGAAGTGATATCCATTTTGCGAGTGACTTTCTTTGTGCCACTATGATGGAATTGTTTCCTTTGTAATAAAATTAAGAGACTTAATATCCACTCTTCCTCCATAGTGACACAAAGAAAGTCACTCGCAAAATGGATATCACTTCTTTTGTGAGTAGAATTCTTGCGTTACTCTTCCCTTTACTCCGAAGGGGTTTCTTATACTGATATCCCTTATTTTGTAAGGCTGCATATTAAAAAAAAGGTGTATAGTCTTCATACAAAAGGTCGATTTTGGACCATGGTAGGCACCGTATTTCAAAAACTGTAACTTCTATCAAAAAATAAGCATCAATTTGCCTCTACGATACCCCTCTACCTTTAAACACCCTGGTACCAACCATTTTTTGCTAAAGCAAAAAGACAGAGGTCCTTTTCTATCATTTGTGAAAACTCTGTGATTGGGCTAAAAAAAAAGTCATAACTTTTGAACCCCTTCACCGATTTTGACGTGTGATACACGATTAAAAAGTATTGAAGCGTAGATTACGATTCCGTAAGTTTCGGCCGCCTATATAATCTGGGGTCAGTGCTTATCACCAGAAATGTGAAATTCTGAAAAAAAAAAAATCGAACTGCCCTAGAGAGTCCCAGGGAAGTCCTATCGATCCATTTTTTTCTGTATTTTAGTATGGCAAAGAACTTTGAAATGCAAATGCAAGCATCAAAATCGGGTTTATAGTTCGTGAGATACGAAATTAGCTGTATATATGTGAATACCGCTAATAGACTCGTTTCTTAGCGTCACTCGAAGGACTACCGTTCTTCGTGATTGACGTATTAAAGCGTGCTCTTAGTTGTGTTCAGTAGCAGGTAATTGTAATCTCTTTGGGTCTGTACAAAGAACCTGATACGAATATGAGTGGAAAGTAGTATATAAGATAAATCGCGGTACGATAATGTCAAAGAAATCGGAGATGGATGCCATAAGAACAATATTCATTGTCTACATTACGAGGGGGTGAACGAAAAGTTTCTGGCATAACCGTAAGGAAATCAGGTCAAATGATATTTACTTTTCAACGTAATCATCCCTGACATGCGCACAATTAACGCAACGTTCCTAGAATAATTGTACCCCCCCACCTCTAAAAGAAATATTTTGCTTTACTGTAAAAGCACCCTTCCACCACACAATCTTACTAAAATGTCCATCTTTCAAATCCTTTTGAGATTACAGCCAAAAGGCGCCTGATCTGGGAAATATGGTGGATGAAATATTTCCAAACTATAACCCTTCATCATATAATGTAAAACTTACAGGCTTCTGATCGGGTACATTATCTGCATGTAGAAACTCTTTCTTTGAAAGTTTAGTACATCGTTTCGCTTTGAATTTTACCCACAATTGTTGCGATAGTTGAAAATAATAATTGCTTGTAATTGTGTATTCTTTGGACAAATAATCAATCATTATTCACTCATTCAGTATCCCAGATAACGCTAGCCATGACCTTTTCTCCTAACTTTGATGCCTAAAACATTTTGGGGGGGTGGAGAGAATGGCTGCTTCTAATGTTTCGATTGTTGTTTAATTTCAAAATCAAAGTAATGAACCCATGTTTTATATTCAGTAACGTATCTGGCTATGAACTGGTTCTCACGCTCTTTAAACTTTGTGACGCTTGTTTTACTGAATGTCACTCTGTCACGTTTCTGAGATTCCACAAGAAATCGGGGTACCCACCTTGCTCACTCCTTTTTCATACCCAAAATGTTGGTAAGAATGTGGTCTAGGCATTCAACGGAAATGCTAAGTATTTCAGCTATGTATCTGACTGAAATTCTTCGGTTCTCGTCAGTTAGTTTCCGCACAATGCCCACACTTTCATCCTTTGTTGCTGTGG
Organism: Lepisma saccharinum; assembly: GCA_022664845.1. Taxonomy (NCBI): domain Eukaryota; kingdom Metazoa; phylum Arthropoda; class Insecta; order Zygentoma; family Lepismatidae; genus Lepisma; species Lepisma saccharinum. The sequence goes on from JAGDQP010000717.1 coordinate 75,648, forward strand.
AGAGTGTCCTAGACTTTGGTTCGTTTTTAAGCGATGTCCTTCCACTTTTGAATTCAGCCACCCAACCTTTAACAATACTGTACGAAGGGACGCTCTCCTGTAATATATATCTACCCACCGTATCTGTATGGATCAACACAGGTGTCAACCTTTAGCTCAAATCCAACCTTTGCTTGATGCCTGAATCGGGTGTCCTTGGTCATTATTGCGCAAACAGGCCACTTCAAACACCTAAAAAAAAAATATATATTTTCACTTCAGATCTAAAATTTCATCAACCCATAATGTAAAACTTGATCTTATATTCTACTTGAATAACATTCATCAGCAGCGAGGGGATCATTATCGGGCCGAATACTTTCCATACATCGTCGTATTCATCATTTCTTAGATTTCCATCAATAGGAATTCAGTTACGTGGTACATTCAATAAGTTCTCGGACTGACGATCTGCCGCCAAAGCGAGGCGTAGACCAGTCTCCTGGCTCTGGATGTAACAGCATACAATTGTGTGTAATTCTGTATGCAAGTAGTTGTCTTACTGTTGCACCTAATCAATTTGGTCAAGAATAGTTCTTAAACTTGACAAAACCATGTAATGAAAGTGATCGTATCGTACGATACTACAAAACCAGAACGTCCAGTATGAAAATAATAATAGTCAAGTATACTAATGTAAGAATCACTCCATATTGAAGTAATGCAATAAGAAACTTCACATGATGCACAGTTGGTGCCACTACGAAACAGTTTTAATTTTGAGGTGAAAGATTTTTTTATTGTTTTATTAAAGTGTTTTATCATACTTGAATATTATATTAATATTAGTAGGAAGCTAGCTATAATTGTTATAAATTTAATTGTTTTTAAATAATATATTGTAATAAAATATGTTGACAATAAAAGGTAAGTAAATAAATGTGTCTATATAAATACCAGAAAGTGAAAATAGCAACATGATAAACTATATATGTGTGTAGATCTGAAATAATGATGTGACGCATTATTTCAAATAGATGTTCTTGTCTTGTATTTAGATGTATTGATGTAAATATTATTATTTTTTTTTTTTTTAAGAAAATAGGTTTTCACTGCAATATTAGTCAATAAGCAAAATCAGTTTAATTCGAATTCCGCAAACTTTTCTTTCTCTCAAGTCTGCTGAGATTTACTTAAAGCTAAGTAGTAAATAAGTATCTGACCCAAAATCAGCCCTTTGGTAGAGTGATTAAGGTCGTAAACCATTTATCGATACTGGGGTGACACGCAAGTTCGAGCTATCCTGAGTAACGTTTTCTTCAGTTTCACCACGCGAATGTCGGGCTTGTATCTAGACTCTGGTCGCTCGTCACCTGTCACAGAAGTGTGCTCCCGGAGAGACATCACCATACAGAATTGTAATGGGTTTAAGTCACAGCGAATAAAATGTAAATCAAATATAAATATATGGCTGATAAAAGTAATAACACTTATACAATAAAAATCCCTGTTTTATTTGTAATAGAATAGTGAACTAGCAAATCCGAAAAAGTGTGAATAACGCACATAAAACGTTGATTCAGTTTTTGCTGTAGACAGATGCGGAGCTAAGGGAGAAGGGCAAAGGGGTACGTGCCTCGGGCACCGTGCTGGGAGGGGCGGCGAAAGAAGGTGAGGAATTTTGGTAATACAAGGATGACAGAAATGTGAGTAGCAACATAGAGAATATATACAGAGAGAAGACATCTCCCATCAAAGCAATGTTAAAGAATTATAGCCCATTTTAGCAGGAACGTAGCTTAACCGTCCTATTGGGAGAACCTCCAAATCAATTGTTTATATTAGAAAAAAAACTCATTTTAGGCTTTATATTTTCTGAACTATTATACGTGGAATTGTAAAATCTTGTATGCAGATAAAGTCAAGACCAAACTTTGTAAGTCTAGCATTGTAAGTCACAGACACTAACTCTTATGTTTTGTAAGGCAAGCTTAATTCATCCATCATGCAGAATCATTAATTGAAGTCGTGAGCTTTGGCTTTTAATCACCATAGATGACACGTCAATTACGTTGGCTCTCCTGTCTTCTGTGGGCTTATTCCCGGCAAGTCATTTACGTGTGCCGGAACGCCGACTTTTGCTAGTCAACAGAACAATAAGATGTGTAGCAATTGGCATTCTCGCGTACAACTTTGAATTTCAATTGAATTTGAATTTTATTTATGGCCTCTAGGCATCGACGGCTCAGGCTGGGATAAGGGAGGGAAAAAGATTCAGAAAGGTATCGGCCAGGGTCTGTGTTCAAGGTGCCATCCCAGCATTTGTCTGGTGTGACTGACGAAAGAACCTGAAAAAAACCTCAGTCAGGTTGGGATCGAGTACACGATCTCTTGAATGCTACACGAATGGCGCACAACTTCGACACCACCAATACTCGTGTGTAGGACCATTGTCTGCAATAGTTCGTATGATGATGATAAAATCGTAGGGTGACCAGGCGTCCCAGAAAAGCGCGATTGTCCCTGTTTTTCAGCCTTCGTCCCGACATCCTGTAAACTACTTCGGGACACAGAATTGTCCCTGTTTCTTTTCAAGCAGCAAATCATTTTCATCTTTTGGTGTGTTAACCTGGATGCTTATGGAAACATTATCGAGATGGAAACAACTAGAAGAAACGTGTCTTTATCTAAAAGGAAGTAAAGATCAATGAAAATCATGTGGAGAGGATTCTTCCTACATGAACATTCAATTAACAGAAAAGAGAAACAGAGTGGAAATCGAATTACTGGAGGGAAATATTACAAGTGCGGGGGAACTGTAATTTTTCATGTGCCGAGTTTTATCAATCAGTGTCAAAAGGTAGACTACTTATCCAAAAACGTGGTATCAGGACAAATACTTACACATACTCTATTCTGCATATACGTTGTCTTCTTGATGTAAATAGAACTGTAATAGTTAATAATGTAAGCTTTTTGCGTTTAGCAAAATAATCAGGTCTTCTAGCAGTAAGTTGGAATTTAATGTATTATCATGCAATTGTAATTTATGGAACCATAAATCTTAAAGATGAAATATGAAACATATTAGTACACAATATTTGATACTGTTTAGTATTGTTATTTTTTAATACACGTACTGTGTTTTCATACTCTTGGAAAGAAAATAGAATGCGTCATATTTAATTAACATTTACTTAGGCTCACTTTGGTTATAATTAATTAACATTTACTTCTGTCCACGTAAGCTTTTGGTTCCTTCGAGTGGGGGCGTCAAAATTTAAAGTTTGCCCGCCTTGGAAAAATTCAACCTGCGACCCTGTCCTATACATTCTCAACACCAGGAAAAATTTAATAATAATTATATTGACTGTGTAGAATGCATAAACATTCCAAAGAATGTGGACTTTGTTAGAAATTCCTCCCATCTCTTTTGTTATTGACGAAAGAATATGTTATGACACTAATTATATTGCGCAGTCAATAATTACACAGTCAAATCAACAAAAGCTCAAAGAATTGTTCTTTACAATTATAACAAGAACACAAAATTATTAATTTTCTGCCTTTGTAAGAGGTCTCTGTAAGATTAATTTAGTGGAGAATTAATTAGTCAACACACAAACATTTTGAAATAAGGAAAACTTTGTAAAAATTATGTAATTTCCGAAGTGGAAAATGCAAAGGAAGAACAGATAGTAGGAGTAATAAAATGTCACCTGGGTATAATTTAGCGTTTGCTTCTTCGGTTCCCATAACTACTCGAAGAACTGTAACCACAAGAATCAAGCTAATGAAGTCACTAATTATAGCGATCAAACAGAAGACACTCCATCACAAGAAAGAGGGAAATATAAATGAAGTGTGTGAGAGGTGTGTGTGTGTATGTATGTATGTGTGTGAGTGAGTGAGAGAGAGAGAGAGAGAGAGAGAGAGAGAAAAGGAAGTTCATCTTTGTTACTCTTGAGGTTCAGAGGTCATCAAACTTCCAAGAAACTTAACACTTTTCTCATTTTATTGAGGTCCATCGCTTTCGTCTTGTTCAATGTCTTTTCCCTTCTGTCTGTGTTCGTCTTCACTCTTCCACCTTCTGCACCAACACCATCATCTTATTCTTTTTCTTCCAACGTGTCTCCATCATCAAGAAGATGGTTTCAGAAATGTAATCCACTCGTTGCACTTACAAAGCTCTAACAAAGACAGCCTTCTTCGTAGAGAGACTAGAACTTTTCGAACCAAGGAGAGGTGCTAGAGCTTCATAGCTGTACGTACAGGTAAAGTAAAAGAAGCGTACGATGACAAAAAATTAAAAATAATTAAACCCGGAATATGAAGAATATTTAGTGAAACTATTCAGGAATTTGAACTGGAATTTATTGACGACTTGTAGGTAAATTTAGCTCACAAATCTAAACAATCCGGAACTTGATTTTTCTAACCATTGTTAAAATATCAAACATGAAAATCTGTCGTACGAAAAGAGGAACCATACACCTCTTTTAAATTATTTTACTTGGTAATTTTATCCAAAGAATTTAGCCAATTTGACTTGCTAATTGAAATTCATATAAATAATAGTAAAATTTGAGTATTTTAATAAATACACATAAACTTTGTGTAAAAGCTTGGAAATTTTCAAAACTTTGTTTCTATGCTTACCTTTAATAGTAAATTTTCAAAATATGTTGACATTTCGAAGAGCTCTACCAAATTCCAAAACCGCAATCTTTTATGGGAAATCTTCCGAAAGAGGGTTTCAAGCATTGCATATATCAGGGTTGATGTAAGTGGTCTTCTTGGCATCAATTCATCGTTAATAAAATAAAATAATAAAATAAAAACTGCTGTTAAAAATAAAATGTTTTTAATTTATTTTTAACTATACGCGATCGACAAATAAATTTATAGCTTATCAGTCACGAATACAGTTAATATCGAATTATTCTCGTTACGATAGTAGAAACGCCTGGAGTTCACTTATCAACGTACACAAAGAAGACTGTGTGTAAAACAGAGAATAACAGTTTTTCGATAAAAGTACACACTAAATCATACGAGCGAAATATTCACTCTTCTTAGAGCGGAAAGAGGGACCACTCTTTTTTTTTTAGAGCGAAATTTTCAATCGAAAAGAATGGTTTCCAATGAAACGCTCTCGCTTTGGATGAAAAGTGTGATCATTGTAGATTGGATTCCGATGAATTTTGGATGTAATTTTATTCATCAAATATGCAAGAGCGATTTCGCATTTATTCTTCAAACTTGAAAGAGCGATTTATCATTTTTAGATTTATTTATAATGGATCATGGCTACCAGTCAAGTTTGTTCTTTGCTACTTGTTAATGGGAGATTTATCGAAAGACAAAGCTATACTATGAAATTTATCGCGTTGCGTTTAGTTCAAAATGACAACACAAAACCTGAAAACTTTTCTTAAAAAAAATATACCAGAAGCCGTTAGAAGTAAGAAATGCATGTACAAGAAATCTTTGATTATTGTTCTCAAGTACCTACACAACACATACATATGTAGCACTCGGTGTTGATTTAATTTTCTTCTTGAATAAGTAATTTACAAGACAATTACGTCATCAATTTACAAGTTTCCCTTTGCCACATTGTGCCAGGAAGAGTATTACATTTTTGATACTATAACAATCAATTGAAAACAATTTCAGCCGTATAGAATACGAAAAAAGAGAAGGAATCTTCGCTCGTTTGCGATGTAAATGTACCAATTATGTGTTACAGATCTCAAGTTATTGGAAACGAGTTAGTTAGCACAAGGGAGCGAACTGAGGAAGAGACATAGAGTATGGGAAAGAGAAGATTGTCTCTCAATTCTAACCAGCATCCGTGGTGTGCTAGAGTAACGTAGCAAAGCAGGAGCTGCACCAGAATACGAAGCATCATCGCACCAACTCCAATTCAATATGCAGCTGATAGTCGGGTCGGAACGCGGGAATGAGTAGCAAATGGGATTATCCACCAAGACCCGTGTCGGACTAAATGTAATAAGCGCAGAAGGGAAGAGATGTGTGCTGAGAATATTTCCTCTTATTCTCTCCCTCATTCACTCCTGTGTTTCCACTACAAGAGAGAGAAAGAGAGACTTTCCCATCACTACCACGAAACAACGATCGACTCACCCCTTCGTCTCATCCCACCTACTCAGCGTACCTCGACACACACACACACTCTCTCTCTCACACTGAAACATGACATTCTGTTCAACGCAGAGTTCATTTGTGTCGAGGGTTACTTCTCGGTCGTTTTGCCATTATAAAGAGCTTTTGCTTTGGTTCGCTACGTGGGGTTTTGGAACCTGCTTATAGTCACAATGGATTCAATTGTTCGAACTGGAGGGCAAAGGAAAAAAAGTATATCAACAGAATTGACAGAAAATGCTACCACTACTACTACGTCCATTGCCATTACTGCTGATACAAATTTGTTATGTGTGTGTGTGTAGCAGATAGGGCGCTAAGAGGGAAGAGGTTGTATTGATACATACATATTAAATATTCCTGATTCCTTTTCCATGGAGACTTACAATTTAACTCAGAAATTTTACGTAAGGGCACTAATTTATACATTACCCCTTTTCTCCCCTTTTATAATTAAATTTGTTAACTAAATGCCACACAATATTCCCCTGAGAATCAGAGTCAAGCTTTGTTTTGCTCATTAAGGCTTCTGCCTAGCTAGACTAAAAAAAAGAGAAATTTTTCACAGCTCTGAATATAAATAAACGATTATTTTATTAGCACAATCGAGCAGGTTATAAAGCAAGAAATTACTAGCAAATACCATGACAGTTTCTTAGGCAATGGCATGGTACATTTGCCCTCAATTATTTTAACGAAGAAACGAAGACATTTGTAATCTTCCCTGTACGGAAAAATGTGCAAATTTTTAACGAAGGTAAGTGTACCAAATATGACCGGGTTCCCAATATAGCCCACCCTCCAGATCTCTGCAACTTTCCCTTGGTGTTACTAGATGTCACCGTAAATTATATCCTCATGACAAGAGAAAGCATTTTTGCGCGACTCATTTGTTTACAAGTGGAAGTGGCGTGACAGGCAGCAGCTCCAGTTGAAGTGACATATTGAGGAAGAAAATATTTTGTTGTTATTTTAGCAAAGTAAATAATGTTTCGTTTCAGTATCTATTGCTGAAAACCTAATCAGTATAATGCATGGATAATGTAGCTATGTGAGCATAAGTGAACATAAAATGTGTCTGACTCAATGTATTGCATTCTGTAACTAGCAAGTGCCAGAAAAAGTAATAGTGCGCAGTATGGCGCACCGTCATATTGGGCAAAATGCAATCATAACTGTTTAAAATGAAAGAATTGGGTATTTGAAATGTTTGTACTGAAAACTCATCATCATAAATGCTTAGTAATTAAAACGAAGATAATGCCAGGTAATAAGGAAGCTATTAATTTCACTACAAAGAATAAAAAGATTAAAATCAACACTGAGTTTGCTCCAAGTCTTGTGAATCTTGGTTTTGTCACATTTTGTCAGGCAGACAAGGTTGCAGACATGCATCTTTGCGCGTCGTGACGCAAATACCTTCATGAAGAGTGTGTTGGAATCACTGCTAAAGATCACGGCCCATTTCTTTGTCCCTCGTGTGAGACGTGACGTTCTAAACTTCTTCGGTTGTGTTACACTTCTTCTTATTTACTCATTGTTTTTCTTGTACTTTCCTTCGTTTTTCTCAAATTTTGGTGTATTAATACAATATTATTGGTTTTGCAATGTCATATAAATTATGTATGCTTGTAATATAACTATCTCAGTATGTAGGATATATGAGTAATACAAAAAGATTACGCATCACTAAGCTCTTATTTTCTATAGAGGGCCATATTGGGAGCACCATGTTCCCAATATGGCCCACTGGCAACATTTTAGTTTTCGATTTATTACATTTTATACGTCATTTCTAGGAAGCGGATTTATTGTTTTCTATTTGTCCAAATACACTCTCAACTTGATGGTTCAGTCGAATCGCACGAATAAATAGTCTTTCTTATTGAAAAAATCAACAAAGTTAAGGTGGGCCATATTCGGACCCCCTACCTTATTTTAAAAGTTTCCCTACCCAGTTTGTCTCTGATATAATAGTATGGATTCAAATGGCCATTATACCATCGAATTAGAAATGTTATAGAGATAAGAAAAGGGTACTAACTGAGACAGAAAGGTCTCAAAGGTTTTGTTTGTGTGTTGTGTTCACTGAAATGTAATACAGATTCCTCTGGAACTCATACAGATAACTAGGTGGTACGTCAATATTACACGACATTGGTGCCCGTATTGAACGGATTGCGTCTACAGTGCAGCGCATATGGACTCGATGCTCCACGAACCCATATAGCAAAATGTCGTCCCAGGAATATCTGACGGATCTCCTGGCAGGATATCGGGACGTCCGTAGGACGTCCTGTTTAAGTCCCGTTTACATCCATGGGACGTATAGTTATAATTAATCCTTCGTATAACTATACAAAGGCATATCCTTCGTATAGTTAATTAATTAAATAATAATAATAATAGTAAGGTCGATTTAATTTATAGAAATTCCAGGTAGGTAATCCCGCACGGCTTTCCGGGGGACATCCAGGGGACCTCCATACGGGATGAACTGTTTGTATTGCCCACAGAGTTATCCCACGGACGTCCTTAGGACATCGCTATGGGAGCTTGAGAAATCTGACGTTAATGGGATCTAAATGGGACGTCCCAGGGATGTACTCTGCTATGTGGGAAGACACTACGCGACGGCATGCTGAATCCCAACGACAACGCCATACCACAGGTCGCGAGGACATACGACTTGTGCGTATGGGTCTGGCGAATCAAACAGTCACATCCCGATTATTAGCGCACGCACTGGCGGATGTTGCAGAGCGCCACGAACAGTAGTACGTCGTCTGAAATAGCGGGGCATATTTGCACGGCGTCCATTGCTGCGGCTTCCGCTGATTGCACAACATAGGTAGGCGCGACTACAATGGTGTCGCGAGCGTCGCGCATGGAGATCGGATTGAGACGAATCCCGCTTCTGTCTGCAGTATAACGACGGTCGAATCCGTATTTGACGGTACCGTGGCACTGGGTTTGGCGACTTCAGCGTTTTGCATCGCCATGTCGTTCCGGCACCAGATGTTATGGTCTTAGATGCCGTTGTATTCCGTGCATTTTCGTGTCTCCTACGTACTGACAGGTGACCAGCCAACGATACAATAAGAATGTATTGCATCCGGTTGTGGTCCCTTTAGTGCAGGTCCTGCCGCGGACCACATATCATCAGCATAACGCATGTGGCACGTGATGTCCTAGCCTTCCTGATTTGACAGAATATTACCCTGCTTCCTTCGCCGGCGAGTTAAAAATACGTGGATTAAATGATGTACCGAAATGTCCGCCTGTTCAACGGTTTACGTGTATTCGACGTTGAATAATGGCTGAGAAGAAGCTAGTTGAAATCAAGAAGCGGACGATGAAGAAACAGGTTCAGTTGGCCAAAACAAAGAATGGTTGTTGTCTACTGGTATACACATTAAGATCCCTCCTTGCTCCAACCCCCCACATTTTAACGTTTTAAAAAATATTTCAAAGACTAAGAGCACTATCAAAAATATAAGCGCATTAGAACTTACAAAGTACTATGGAATACAATCTGGCAGCGATCTCGAAATCTTGTCCATTGATGAGTGATACGTTTTCAAAGATTATGACGTGATTATTTAATTGAAGTCTCAGCACTCATCAATCTACAAGTTTTCGAGATCGCTGTCCACTGTATTTCATAGAAATTTGTAAGTTCTAGTGCGCTATGAGCCTACATTTTGGATAGTACTATTAGTTTTGGAACAGCTATTTCCGGCAAAGTTTTATTTAGACAAAATTGGTGCTATTTCTGATAAGTTGTTCCTGAATATGATACCATAGCTTATTACTGGATCCATAATAAAGCCGGAATTAATGTGTTATTTTTAACGTCTCTTTCAGAATTCTTAGAGGAAACAGTTGAGTATTAAATTTGTATTTACCTGGATTCTGTTCCATTAAAAAGTTTGTGTATTGCCATTTCTAAAAAAATACTATTTATCCACATTTAAATAAGCTTCTTGATTTGTAATATATTTTATCCAGCCTTTCTTTCGTATGGAAGATCAAGCATTGTGTTTTGCGTCATTTAGTAACAAGTAGTTGCTTCCAAACTTGCACGTAAGTTATCTTTTCCTTCAACAATGGTGCTGATATTATCAGCATATAAAATTACCCGCCCATCTGTTATGTATTAGAGATTAGGTAGATATAATAATGAGCAATAGCACAATCTTCTCGGTACTGATTATTATATCTTAAGTTCTCATTTCTTGTACTGTTGATAAAAACGATCAAACTATTTCAAGAGATTTGAATCAACAACTTATACTGATGATAAATGTCAATATCTCTCACAAAAATTAATTTACGACAAAACTGATTTCATCAATGTTTTTCTGTGAACATTCTAGCCGAGATTGGCATACTACACAATCCCCTTCCAATTTTTTTAAAAAAATCGAACAAGATTCAAAATGGCCTACTTCCAGATGCGGTCATGAGGAACGTATCGTGTAACCGAAAGCGAATTTCACCAACTATCCATTAATATGTTGTTGTTTTGCTTTTTCATTGCTTTAAGCGTTTTACAAATAAACGTGTGTTTTCAGACTTATATCATCTTACTGTGATGAATTAAATTTTTGGCTACTACGACACCCTTCATGAACTTTTAGTCGTGTTTTCTGGCCGTTTCGAGATGTCCCTTACTTGTCTGCCAACTTTGGTCAAAATAGCGCTTTGCACCATGGTAAGGTTTACTTGTGAGGAAAATCATACGAGTTACCACACAAACTGCAGAAGCATTATTCCGCTACAATAACAAAATTATGCTATTTTACACAAAATTGTGCTAAAAGTACTATAATAAGGATATTATTATAAGGGTACATTTTCTCGCCATGGATCTATAGAATTAAAGGATATTCGAAGTTTGATTTTCTGCACACCATTTGTACGCAGTAGTTCCGTACGGTTTTCATAACTTTTTCATCTCGTAAGAAATTGGTGAAATCGAAAATATCAATGGAAATCCAAAATATGCGTAAGTTATGGGTAATGCCAGCACAATAATGTTAAAGTTTTGAACCCTTGGTATGGTGCCTTTCCCTTCAACTAAGTTCTGTTTACTGCTCTTATTCCATGCTGAAAATTATATTTGCACTATTTTTATACATTACTATAAAGCCGATATTGATTTTGTCACATCTACGCCGTTAAAAGAAAGTGAAAAACCCGGTAGTTGCTTTTATTACTGTGCCTATTAAAGGTCACATTCAGTGGCGTAACACAAAGGCTCTACGCTCCCCGCAACTTTCGGTTGGTGCGCCCCCACACCGGAGGTTGTTTTTACACCCCTGGTTACATTCCATCCTCCGAAACAAGAATTGTGCTTTTGTTTAAAGACACTCTACTACATGCTAAAGCAGTTTAAATTATGCTAGGTTTAGAATAATTATGTTAAGAGTGGCAACGCTGGCTACATCACCTCATTGTGACAGAGATTTAACAGGATCATAGTAAACTTTATGGGTAAACAAAATAAATATTATTTTGTTCCTTTTCTTCCTGTGAGATTTCTTGTATATTGTTCAACATGTATTTCTTTCTCTTAAAGAAACCCTTTCCTGGACGCAAACGAATGCCCCAAACAAGAAACAAGCTAACTAACTAACTGGTAACGGGAAAACAACATTTTAGGAATCTTGTTTCTCCAAAATGCAGCAGAGCCCGGACACTCCAATCTATCGAGCAAATGGAAAAGGTGTTAGTACTTCGTAAGAAGATTTAGTTGAATGTCAATCCAATCCCCCACCGTAAAACGAAGAAGAAAAAAAAAAGAATGAGAGAAAAAGAAAAAAGAGAGACATCTCTTTGGTTGGAAAAGAACGATGAAAGCCGAAACATTACAAGCGGTAACAAGACGAAAAAAGAGAAACAGAAGAGATTGAAATGGACGACAGAGAAACAGTTGTTGCAAGGTGAGTCGAAGTACGTAGTATGACTATGTAACAAAAATCTTAACATAAAGAATTTATTCTCTTGCTGGGGTGTTTCTATAGTCACTACATCATTTTCTAATTTTATCACTTTTGAAATAATAAATAAAACCAAATACATTTCATAATAGACTTTATTATTTGAAAAAAAGTGTGGAAAAATTGTAAAATTCTTGTCTGAGAAAGTCTACTTCCTTCTCTGACAACGTTCCAATAGCTTCTTCAAAACTTCTCAAAATTTCACAACTTTCCACACATTTTCCCTATTGATATAATAATTTCCATAACTTTCCAAACTCCGCAAACTCTACGCTACGTCATAATATAGTTATTTTAAAAAAAACCCTGAGGAATGACTGTTGTTTTATTACTATAAATACGTTTATTACTGCAAGAAGAATGAAGTATTGGAAGTTACATCAGGTGAACGTAAAGGCTAGTGTTTTTGATATACTCCTGCGTTAAAGGTGACATATGAGTCAATCTTACATACCTTTGCTCACTCAACTTTCAACTATAAAGTAAATGTCTTGATCTCAGATTTCTAAGGATTCTTGGCTTTTCGACATATTAGTGGAATCTGTAGAAATCATCCCTCGTACTGCAGTAGAGAAGGTCGCTAACTTCGAATCAGAATCGATGACGTGGCACTCAATCGTCTCGGAAATCATTACAATGGTTTTCTCAGTCGTTTCAGTTGAATATCAGATTGATATCTTATTGGAGTCTTGATAGCTACATTCATTTCCTCAGTAAGATGTACTCGCTAAAGAACGTTATCACTCACATTTGTAACATGCTTAATGGGCAGCTGCGTACACAGCCCATGGACGTAAAATAATTACACTCGTCGTCATAAATTAAGGTGTAAATGAACATAATGCAGCAGATTGCAGGTGCACAAATATTACTTAATAACCACTTCATCTACAGCAGTGTTTCCCAGCCTTTTTCATGCTGCGAACCTTTCATTTCTTACTAGTTTCTTTGCGGACCCTCTTTCCAACAATCAACTGAATGGAGTTTACCAACAATTTTGAAAGCCGCGAATTGATAGTAGAAATAATAAAACCTAAAGATTTTTTTTTATTTACAGTTTTTCAATGTGATGGCTGGTGTTGTTTTGTGACCGTCAACGTTTTTATACCTGGTTCCAAAGTAGAGATTTTCTGTACTTATTTTTCATATAAACAAATGCAGTAGATGTTGATACGCACACACAAACGGTGGCAAAAGGCATCTGTTGTGAAATTGGCTTCGTGGAAACATCAGGATATAAAGAATTGTAACCAAACGTCCAACAAACACAAACTGGGAAACATCATCTTCAAGGAGGAATCGCAGGACAACTCAACAAGCTTGTCGTCTTCATTCCGTGACAACTTATTTTCATGATTTAGAAATGGGTTCTTCGTCCAATTGTTTCTCTGGTTGAAACCCGAAACGTAAGCTTTCAATTAGGAACCAAGAAACAGGCAAATGTAGCTTCACGCTCTCACAATCTTAATTTGGAAGTTTTGTTTCACTTGTCGGTAGAAAGTAATTCAGCGTGGACAAAGAATCATATTCCTTATTTTCGATTCCGTCAGTCCAAACTTTTAGTTTTTTTTCAATTGTGGCCCCAATTTTGTCTTGCACTAAAAATGCACTGACACAGGACCCTTGGAGACTTGAATTTAATATGTTCAGAAATGAGAAACTATCTCACAAATAAGCAAGCGTCGAAAGCCAAGAAAAGCCACTTAAGCAGTACTTCTTTAGTTCTGGTTCCTATTTCGAATCAATGAAAAAAAAACTCACTTCAACATGCATCCCGAATAAACGAGTCAGAATTCTTCTTCGAGATAACCCGCGTACCTCAGAATGTAAGGTTCGTGATTACTTCCCATCTCATTACACATGCACAACGCAGCGAAAATTCTGGAGTTAAGAGGACGAGCCTTGACTAAGTTTACAGTTTTAGAAGGTTCATCGAATACATCTTTCATCTTGGATGGTATTCCATGTGTATCCGATGCTTCACGATGGATGCTGACGTACGTCCACTTGGCAGAAAGCGCAACAGCCTTGACACACGCAAAAGTCATTTTGTTTACCTGCCATTGCCCAACCACCATCTGTACTAATCCCAACACATGACCATTCTAGTTTATTTTCAAGGATAAAATTATCCTTTTTAATTATTTGGGCCTTACACAATGTCTCTAACTGATTTTGTAATTGGGTAAGTTCTGCTAGTTTAGTTTTTAAATAATCAACAGGTTTCTTCCCTGAAGCACTGTGGTTTGTTTTAAGACGTATAATTTCGAAGGTTTCATGGCGTCGTTCGGTAGCACCTCACCGAAAATAACACACTGTGGTTTCTGATTACCACCTCGTTCAATAACTGAAAATACCAACTCTATAAATATTTTGGGAAATATTTACGCACTTCCTTGGGCACTATATTATAATTTTTGTTACACGAACACACAGACTTACTGTCATGTTCTTTACCTTCACTGAACGTTGGTAACGCATGTTTTACTGGGACCGATTTAAGCCACCGACCCATTGTAAGTACGGGCTGACACACAACCTGAAGTTAGCTGTTACATTTCTTATTCGTTCAAGTGTCTGGTGAAAATCCAACTTCAGGGTTAAACTATTGAGGCCCCCCTCAAAAACTTGCAGGTTGAGAAACACTGATCTGTAGCATATAGTGAAGAAAATTAACAAATCGTGGGAATGTACTCTTCTCTACATGATGCTAATTAATCCCAGGGCGATAAAATATGGCCTCATCTGAAACTATAGGGAAGAGGTGAGTCCTAGGATGATTATTACTCTGAAGATACGTCCGCCGCTTATAATTTACTCCAGTGATACAGCTAGGGTGCCCCACTCTGGATTTCGCTGACACATTGAGGCTACTGCTAGCTATCGTAAAATATCAGTAGCAGATCGATAAGAACGCTAAAACGGGTCGAAAGCCACAATGTAGCGTTAAATAGCTAAATAATAAAAGTAAAGATTTCAAAGGTTTATATCATTTACCTACGATTTTTTAAAATATACTATCCTGAAATGGCTAGTACCCCAAAAGGCTACACCCTCTATGTGGGAAGAGGAAGTGGTGCAACAGGAATTGACATCGGAAGATCTGTTGGCTAAGAGTTTTTTGGGATCATGTAACTTTATTTTCTTTCATTATCTGGGATTATTATGAGTTTTCCTCATAATCATGTAACTAGGCAGGGAAAGATATCGAATAAACAATAATAATTATGATCAGTAGATATACAATATATATATATATATATATATATATATATATAAATAAATTGAAAGTGATGTGATGTAGGTGAGGAACACTAGACAAGACAATACGTTAGCACAATTGAGACAAGTGAGTGATTATCTTCTAATCTAGGGGCGACTCTTCTGATAATCTTCTGATCTAGAGGCAAGATAGGTCACTGTGTGGGTGTTAAATGAAGGTGTCACTGTAATCTATGAAGGTGGAATGATGTGAGGGATGTTAGGTGAACTTAAGGCTACTATCCGTGCTAAATCAGGGTGGTATAGTAAGTATATTGATAGTGTGTGAAAAGAAGTGAGAGTGGTGAAGATATGTGTGTAGCTGGGGTGTTATGATGTATGTGGGTGTGTATAATGTCTTCTAATAGTGGATGTTCTCTCTGAAAGCGCTGTAAGATGTATTTCTGATAGTTCTCGAGTATGACTGGGTAGTTTGACTCTGTAAGCTATCCTTAGAGCGTGGCGTTCCATGATTTGTAGTTTATGGTGGATGTATGTGTTTGCTCCAAGCCAGGCTATGTGTCCAAACGTGAGAATCGGTCGAAGGAATGCTTTATAGGTGTTTATGACTGTTTGTGGTTTTAGACCCCATGTAGGTCCAGTAAGGCGTTTTAAGAGATTTAGGCGGTTTGTAGCTTTGTCTATGATTTTGTTTAAGTGTGGACGCCATGTTAGATGTTAGTCAAGGATGATTCCTAGATATGTGACATGTTTAGAAGGATTTATGGGTTGGTTTTGTATAGTCAGGAATAATTTTGATGGGTTTGGGAGGGCTCGTGAACGACGTTTACGAGGGAGGAAGACTATTGCCTGAGTTTTAGTGGAGTTAATGGCTAATCCCCACTTACTACACCAGTTAGTGAATGTGTTGATAGCATCGTTCATGGTTCTGTTTATATGTGGTATGGTTTTGCTGAGTGCTAGAAAGGCGGTGTCGTCTGCGTATTGGAATATGTGGATGTTATTAGGAAATCGAGGAAGGTCTGCAACGAAGAAGAGATAAAGCAGTGAGGAGAAAGTGGTTCCTTGTGGAACACCACAATGAAGAAAAATAGGATGCAATGTGCTGGTGTTGATAGTGATATAGGTGAGACGGTTTGTGAGGAAGTTAAATACATAGCGGATGTAGTTTATGGGAAGATGGAATAAGTGAAGTTTGTGTATTAGGGCTTTGTGCCATACTTTATCAAACGCTTTTTCGTGGTCAAACTAGTGATAGTGATTGACTATCATATTGGTAAATCGAAGGAGCTGATCATTGATGCTAAAGGAAGAACGTAATCCTGCTTGGTGTAGGGGTTGAAGGTTGTGGTGTTCCAGGTGGGTATGGAGCCGGCTGACTAGGATTTTCTCAAGATTTTCTCAAGGATGCTAAATGTAAAGGTTAGTTCAGTGGGTCGAAACGAGGAGACAGCATGGGTAGGTTTCTGAGGTTTGTGGAACAAGAGTGTTTGTGAAGTTTTCCAATTGTAATGGGATGTATCCTGTGAGCAAGATAAAGGTGTATATATGAGCTAGAAGTTGTATGAGGAAAATAGAAGCTTTCTTGAAGTGTTTATAGGTAATTTTGTCGGGTCCTGGAGCAGATTGACGTTTGCGTGCGATTGTGTGTATGATTTCTTCGGGTGTGATTGGTGTAGTAAGTGGATGATCAGAGTTTGGTTGAAGATATGGGGAGTGGATACCAAGATGATCTGCGGGGTGTCTTCGAAAACGGTTTAAAGGTATCGTGGGGCTGAAGATGGTTTGAAGATAATCTGCAAAAGCATCAGTGTTTTCTTGAACTAGAGGATATGTGGTGCGTGAGTATTTACCTGTAAGTGTGTTGAAGCGTTTCCAGTATTTGGATGGGTGAGAGGTGCCAGATGGGTGAGAGGCAGATGTCAGATTATTACATGTTTTGATCCATTGCCGAAGTTTATATGCTTTAATGTAGTGGTGTACTGCTCTTTGGAGTTGTCTATGAAGTGTTAGCTATTCGGGATTTCGTGTGCATTGATAGTCTTGATAAAGATTTCTGGAGCGGCATATTAATGGTAGGTATTGTGGAGGCAAGTTAGGTCTAAACGGGTGTGTAGTAGAGGTAGGGATGTGACTGTCTGATGCTTGTTTGATTGTAGTGGCGATATGGTCTAAGGTGGAGTATAGTTCGTCTTCTGTGGTGGGTGGTGTAGAGTCTGTGAGTTGTGCTTCTATATGTTCCCTGTAGCCAGCCCAGTTCGCTCTTTTCAAATTGAAGTACTTGGCGCGGGATTATGGGTGTGACTAAGTTTTGTCTGATGAAGTCAATTGTGAATTTTACTGGTATGTGGTCACTTCCTAGGGGATCAAGAACGTCCAAATGGCTATTGGGGAGTAGATTGGATGAAGTTATAACTATGTCCGGTGTTGTGTTTGAGATTGGTCTTGTGTTTTAGGTATCCCGTGGATAGTACCAGTTGTTTGCTGCCTGATGAAGTTATGAAAGTCGGTTTTGGCTCTGTCGGATCTGCTATGGATGTTTTTTTCAACCATGATTATGTAGTATCGAAAACTTTTAGAGATGTATGTGAAGAAATTTGTTGGGATTGGGTGGGCTGGGCGAATTTAGATAGTTGCTAAAGTAATGTATCTTTGCTTGAAGTATAATAAAGTGATGAGGTGTTCCGGTAGCTTGGATGGAGGAGGTGTGTGTTGACAAAATGGCCTATGAGGGGAAAATCCTATAGCGACTCCTCCATTAGCTCTTAAGGATGGTAGTTTGTTATCGTTTCTGAGTTGGGCATATCCAGAAATTTTACATTTAAGTTTAGGGGTGACATACGTTTCATTTAATAGGAAAGCATCGATATGTTCCTCAAGAAGTAAAGATGAGAAAAGAGGTTTATGTGCTGGTAAGGAACGGATGTTGAGAAACAAATATGATAGCACCATGAGGAGAATTGAAAACAGGAAGGTTGTGTTGCTTAGATTATACAGCTGTTTCTTGTCCGTATGCATGTGCATGAAAGTATGCGTATGGGCGTCGCAGTGGAGCTGACATTAAGTATGGTCTTTGCTGCGTATTGTATTTGCTGTAGAATGTAATGGCGTTGGAAAGGATGAATGTTCTGGAATGTGACTGTGAGAGAGGTCAGAAGTTGTTCAATATATATGGGCTAAGATGTTACAGGAGTTGTGAACTGAGTTCTGGTTTCTGGAGTGCGTATTGGTACAATCAGTTCTGTTTTTGCTGGATCTTGTTTTGTCGAGCTTTACATTTACAGCTGAAAGTTGTGTGATGATCACTTCAAGTATTGCAGGTGGGAGGCTGTTGAAGTTTCGGACAGGTTTTCGTTAAATGCTTACCGGTACAGAAGCTACATTTCAATGTATTTGTGCATTTCGAGGTAGGATGGGCGTTGTACAAATGAAATTTCTGACATCTGATAGGTAGAGGTGAAGGTAAATGTGAGGGTTCGACTCTATACCGTCTCCTATACATGTAGGTACCGTGTGAAAGCAGATCGTCTATGGTCTCTTGATCTGGTGTTAGAACCTTAACCATGTAAGTAGCTTGACCTGTTTTTGCTTTTATGAGTAGGCATTTATGAATTGAATGACCCTCGTGTTTCAGCTCTGCTTCTATTTGGTTATCTGTGAGCGTTGGTTCAACCCCCCTGATTACTACGGATAGTGTAGGCGGCTTACGTGGTGGTGGTAGCTGTTTAAGAGGATTCTGGTCAAGGCGTGTGATGTTTGAATTTTTACCAAAGATCTCAAAACTTTGATGATTTCTGATTTTGCTAGCGAAACAGATGTATGGTGGTTTGATTATGGTGCCATTTCTTGTAGGGATGATTTGTCCAATTGAGTCACAAGGTAACTTGCTCAAACAGGATTTTTGGATTCTGAAACTTTGCATCGAAGTTAGTCAATAGGAAGGAGTGGTTCTTAGATGTAGATGTAGCTGTAGATTCTTCTTCGTTGTTGATGTCCATTTAAAGGTTCTGGTCAGAATTAGTCTCGCTGAGTGTATGGGCGAGTTTCGTTGGTGGTGAAGGAGGTGGAGTGTGCTCTGATCTGTTTGGAGAACGTGATTTTGAAGATGATAAGACAAGATGAAATTAATTGTATGGGCGGTAACAGCACTATGGCTTACGCCTATCCCGATTGAAGATGATATTTCCTTGGTGCGACGATGGCGTGGTATTGCTCGTAATGTAGAATATGGCGGTGCTCCAGTAACAGCAGGAGTCAAGTTTTGATGTTGTCCTAGTTGAAGATGATTTTGGTTTGACATGATGACCTTGGCCTTGAAATTCGAGAAGATGATCAGTAACTACAGATGAACGAGGATTAACTGTTGTGTACAAGGAGATGATCAGTCTTTGTGCAATGACTGCCTCCCTTATCTAACTGCACCCTCCGACTATGAAAATTGCCGTCAATCCTAAATTGCAGGTACGTGTACTGTTCATGCTTCTTCGTGTACAACACAAGGTTCTCGGGAGTACACTAACCACACAAAGTTAGGCTAGGTTAAGTTATGCCTACGATAACCTTATTTCACTATACAAGCAATAGCGTTACATAAACATCTGCATCTCAGTTCATTTACAACACAATTGCATTAAATTATTCTTTTGATAGCTAAAATCATAACAAGAAATTATTTAAATATTAAACAAATCATTTACTAATCAATATTAACTTTAAACAATTCAATTTATAATATTTCATTATTTAAACTTAGCGCTTACCAAAAGTAACGACATCTGTTGTCGCGCCTAGCCACAGATAGAAATATATTAGGTTGCTTCTTACCTTGACGTCATACTTACGCCATTTTATAGACTTCAAGAAAGTTGTCCATAGTCATAAATCAGCCAGCAAATATATCAAACTCCTTAAAACTTCAGAAAAACAATAAATATTAATAAATTAAGTTTCAATAATACAATTAAATGCAAAATATCTGGCCATATCATATACTTGATAAACTTTTGTCGAGAAAACAATGCTTCACTACAAAGTGGTTGGTATATACTAAGTATGCACAAAAAGCTCACCGCCATACACTAAGTGGGATTAATATCAGTGCTATACTGTTAATGGGAATGTTAAGCAGCTCCATCGGTTTCTGATTCCATTGTGGTGGAGGACGCTTTGAAGATAATACAGGTTTTGTGAAAAGACAGACAGAGTCAGCCATGCGCCAGCCCACAGCTTCAAACATGTGCTGGACAAAATTAAGGTCCGGAGACCTTGGTGGCCATTGCAATCTTTCGATATGATTCTCCTCTAAGCATTTCTGCCGGTCGACTAAACGCACTCTTTCGGGGCAGGTATTTGTTGTCTTCCAAAATGAATCCCTCATGTCTTTCATATGAATAAAGTCTAGCATGCTGATTGGTATATACGTAGTGCACCTTCATGTAGTCATCTGCGATCCCTACTTGTTCATATGTCCGGTGGCAGCAACATCATCTGCATCTAGTTGTGTTGATGAGCCTGATCTGTTCCTTTAACCATACAAGCGGAGGATATATATATATAGACCAGTAATGACCGATGTTACGCGCGATTGGCTTCGACTGTACCTGGCGAGAGATTTAGGCGTCAATTCGTGAGGCAATTGACCCGACATCTCATTTACAATCTCAGTAGCTGACTACTGACAAGACAATCAACTAATTTGATATTACTACTGTGAATATTAAAATATTCAGAAGACATTAAATCAATGGGCTTTTTTAACGTTTCTAACAATATTAGTATTTTATGAATACCATAAATGAGTTTAAATCTGTTGTATTCTAACAAAAGGAAATAAATAGTCTCTTTAAAAGGACAATAACTAAATATAAAGAAATAAATTCTAATATCAGTCGCGGTTCCTGTAGGTTTGCGTGGTGTAGGATGTCTTAATTCGGCATCTGCTAGGGCCATAAGTACATCTGAAGAGCTTCCTTACCAGAATGATTTATGTTCAGATGCCATCTGACTGTCTACATACCCATCCATGGTTCGACCTAATGACGATGAGCGCTTGCAACAGGATAATGCACCTCTAGAATATATCCATCACTGGTGTCTTCCGAAACTTGCAACTTTGATTGTCGCAGTCCTGCAATGTCCATCCACCTCAGCCAAAGTTACTAAAGGCCGTAAAATATACTTTATTCAGTTCAGTCCAAGATCCATGGAGCATCTGTGAGACCAAATGCAGGCTATATTTGTTCACTACTTCCAACTCCTACGACATTTGTCAATTGTGGTTAAACATACAAAACACATTCCGAAACCCATATCTGGATATAAAAAAATCTTTGTAATTTGAGCTACTTTACTAGCTAAACACTTTGGACCATTTCGCTCCTATTAGCTGTTAAGTTTCTAAAATCTACAAATATTCATGCCTCAGCTGGGATTCGAGCTCAGAACCTTGTAGACTGTCCTGACTCACGACTACTGTGTTGACTCCATATCTGGGAAGTTAGCAGCGGTAGTCAAGTCAAAAATTACCCTACACTCTATTATGTAGTGTGCCCATTCGTCTGGTACCTCTGCCGGCCGAGTGGCCAAGCGGTCTGCAGCTGTAGGCCATTGGCTCGAAGGTCCCTGGTTCGAGTCCCGGCAGGGGCATGGGTGTGGATTTTAACAGCTAATAGAAGCGGGCCTAAGTCCAAAGTTACTAGACTGGACCATATATAGAAAAAAATAAAATAAAGTCTGGTACCTCTGTGTACAGAGCCCATTATATAGTGTGAAACGAATAAAAGTCAATATGTGAACGAAATTATCATAATACGTGGCAATAAGAGGGATGAGAAGCTAGCATATATATTTATTTTTTCTCCCACCATATGTTAGCAATTTTCTCCATGATATCTCGGTTGTGATACAAACTCTTTCCATGTTAAATCTCCGTTGTCAACAGATAACTTATTCGCAATGCAGAAATATTTTGCGAGGAAAAACATTGGCACAAAGCTAAAAGAGATAGAAGTGACAAGAGAGAAAGAGAGAGAAAAACATACTCATACAGACATAGAAGCCGAGAACGAGAGAGAGAGAGAGAGAGATGAACTCATTTCATAGCCATGTTTTTACTGCCTTTTCCAAAACGAGTACAGACGAGGAAACGTCTTCATAACGAACCCACATGTCATATAACAGCAATTACTACATTCATATATTCAACCAACTCTTTCTACTGTAAAAGCTGAGCGCGTTATAGCATTCGGAGATGAGATTTGCGCTGGGATATATGTATACATATAACAGACACACGCACATGGATATATATGTAAGTATAACACACACACACACTCTGAGATTATATACATATATGTACAGATAAGCACACACTTATACACAATCCGTGGTCGTCGTCAATTCATGAGCGTTTAAAAGTCGTCATTCCCGAGGACAAAGTATTTGAAATCAGTGGGAAAAAAAGCTGGAGGGGAGAAGAGAGAAAGTGTCTCAGATTTATTCATGTGTCTGCGGTTTGGCGATAAAGAAATATGGAAATTTTCAGTTCTTTAAAAATGGTTATTTCTTTCTTACCAATCCTAATGAAATCCCTTTTCAGTCTCCAAACCAAACCCCATCACGCCTTTTGACTTCATAGCTATATTCTTTCTCTTTTTATTCTCCCTCCCTCTCATCCTCTTCAGTTAAGTGTCTGAGAGAGAGAGTGCTATTAAACGAAACTAGTCTCTGAATAGAGTACGAACTGAAGCTGGAGGAACTGTTTCAGATTAGTGCTGAAATATATGCACCTGTACGAGAGATTTGTTTTTCTTTTGTTATTTTTCCACCTTTAAGGCTCAGTCTTGGTAGGTTCCCCCCTTTTTTTCGTTTTAT
Organism: Lepisma saccharinum; assembly: GCA_022664845.1. NCBI lineage: Eukaryota > Metazoa > Arthropoda > Insecta > Zygentoma > Lepismatidae > Lepisma > Lepisma saccharinum. Next base: position 98,894 of record JAGDQP010000717.1, read on the forward strand.
GTCGATTATTCAAATTTGACTGCTGGCAAATGGAAAATAAATAACTTTTACGATATAAAGTCTGTTTCGAATTCCAGTAATGAGCCGAAACTGTCTCCAAACATTTTTTTAGATAAAATAATGCCCATAAAATGCCTAGGTACAATTTTTGAAGTAATTTTTATTATTATACATATTCACTCCTGAAGTACGAAACACACTTAATTCGCGGAAGTTATTTTCTGCTTAACTACGTTCATATTTAAAGAATAAGATAGGACAAAAGACTGCAATTGAGGTTTAACGATCGGAAAGTAATACAGTGGAACATGGATATATCGAACCTCAAGGGGAACGAGAAAACTTCGAATTATCGAGGATTTCGATATACCGAGGTTTGATTTATCAAGGTAATTTCTGACTGACTGTGATATATAGAGGTTCACAACAACAAACGCTAAGTTTCTCACACGCGCGCTATTCTATCAAACTGGACTCGGACTAACTAGGGGGGGTGTGCATGCAATAACAACTGTAAACAATGGTGGGGGTTACAGATTGCAATATGGACAGTTGTCTTTCAAAGAACAAACTAAGCTTCGTCTAAATACAGTACAGTATTATAGATTTTATCAAAAGAACTTCGATATATAGAGGTTTTCCAATCAAAACTTCGATATATAGAGGTGCGGTACCAAGCCAAGCAAGTATAAAACTTCGAAATATCGAGGTCTTCCTGACCAGTCCTTCGATATATAGAGGTAAAAAATACACATGGAAGTAATAGCAGGTTCAAGGGGAATGGAAGAACTTCGATTTATCAAGGAATTCGATATATCGAGGTTCCACTCTATATCAGCTTTTGGTTTTCTTTAAATTCAAAAGCTTTTGAACATTGAAGAATTTAATTTTAAAAGGTTTCCTATGTAATATAAATGTTCGCCGAGGAATGCTATCAACCAGACATGGTGCAGGGTTAGTTCATATCTGTCTAGCTAGCTCACAAATGCAAATTAAGTTAAAAAATAAATAAATTTGAAAGTTATTTCTGGCGTTTAGGCATCCAGGACTCAAGCCGAAAAGAAGTTGAATTGCTGAAAAAAAAATAATTATAATGTGCTCCCAGCATTAGTGTGGTTCTCCCCGGAAATGGCAAAAAATAGGAGAAAGAAACTAAAATAAAAAGTGCCTATTGCGGAGAAATAAGATGTTAAAATAAATAATTAATTGTCTTACTTTTGACTATAGGAAAAAAAATGACTACAATTTCAGACTGTTATTAGACCATTCATTCATATGCTACTGAAACTTTAATTTACGAACACAACTGCAGAGCACTATACATATTTCGGCCCTAAAGACCGTTAAAACGCAGCATGATTACAGGAATAGTCATATTCTGTGATTTCATTTTATTTCATTTATTCTTATTTTGAATGGCGTAGTTAAGGCATAACCTTTTCTTCCACTCAACCATTTAAACATTCTACATCAAATTTATATTATATAAATAATTAAACACTACAAAATGTATAATTAAATACTACAAAACAAACAAAAAATGGACACGAAAATTCATACTATATCAACTACAATTAAAAGTGAAGAAATATATAATATTACAATCATAATGTGATTACTAAAAGAGAGAAAAATACTAACTAGAGAGTAAATAATAATAATAAAAATAATGATATATAATAAAGTTTCGTGTTGATCTGTAC
>JAGDQP010000717.1:100696-146403 GCA_022664845.1 Lepisma saccharinum
TGTGTGCAGGGATTTCGTTCCAAGCTCTAGTAGTATACACAGTGAAAGATTTTGAGTAGTACTCTGATTTATGATTTGGCACTGAGAGTACCGTGTTCATTTTAGAGCGGGTGTTTAAAGAGTGAGTGTCACTGAGAAATTTGAACCTGAATGACAAGTATGACGGTTTTTTCGTTGTGACTAATTTATAAAGTAAATTTAGAGTATGTTGACGGCGTCTCGTGCGAAGATCAAACCAGCCCAATTTATTATAATATTGTGATAAATGGTCGAAGTACTTTGCGTTAAAGACGAAGCGGACACAGGCATTCTGGATGCGTTGTAAGCGTTTTGCTAGGTCCTCAGTGAGGTCCATGTAAGCAGCATCACAGTAATCCACTTGTGATATTACAAGGGATTGCACTAAAGTGGCTTTGATGGATTCGGGAGAAAAATTTTTAAGCGGCGAAGAGAATGTAATGCGTCATACGTTTTTCTGCAAAGGTTGTTTACATGTTCTGTCCAGGTTAAGTGTTTGTTTATATATAGACCAAGGTCGTTTACGCTTTCACTTAAGGGAACTATAACGCCATTTACATCGAGGCCAGTGATGTTTACGGTGTTAGGGGAGGAAAGTATCTTCCGTGATCCGATCATAATGAATTTTGATTTCAGTGGGTTAACTTCTAATCCATTTTCACGTGCCCAAGAACAGATGTTTCTAATATCTGACTTTAAGTACTGGAGTGAACTAACTATGCTCGATGGGTCGGACGAGATATAGCATTAAACGTCATCAGCATATAAGTGATATTTGTTGGCTAGAATATATTTAGGCAGGTCGTTTATATACAGAGAGAAAAGAAGCGGTCCTAAAATACTGCCTTGTGGGACACCACATGGAACAGGTATCCAGTTTGAATGTGTGTCGTTAGTGATAATTCTTTGCTTTCTATGTGACAGATAGGATCTGAACCATGATAGGGCTAACGGTGAGAAGTTATAGAAATAAGAAAGTTTAGTAATCAGAATTTCATGGTCTATTGTTTGGAATGCTTTACTAAAGTCAAGAAGGGATAGCAGGGTGATATGGCGATTATCCATAGCAGAACGAATATCATCTGTGATATTAACTAGGGCTGTGCACGTACTATAGTGAGACCTAAAACCTGATTAGAAAGGGTTTAGAATGCTATTTACTTCAAGAAACTGTGTTACTTGAGCGTGGACGATGTGTTCTAGAGCCTTGGAAAGCGCAGGAAGAATACTAATGGGACGAAGGTCCTCGGTCGTTATTGGGTTCGAAGTTTTAGGCAACGGACGAATGTGTGACATCTTCCATACCGATGGAAAATCGCCATATGTGATAGAGCTATTGAAGATATGCACAATAACATCTATTACACAGGGAAGTATATTTTTTATAAGTACAATGGATAGTTCATCGGCTCCAACGGCAGATGATTTAATTCTTTGTATTGCTTTTATTACATCCCGTTCAGTGACTTGGTGCATATTAAAATAATATTTTTGGGGTGTTGATGTTTGGATGGTCTGTAATGTTTCCATTTTGTGTCTAGTGTCTAGTTTGGGCGTGTAGCACAACTGTTCGTTAATAGTATTTAATGGTATTTGAGGTAAAATAACATTTTTTGTTTTAACACCGATTCCCAAAAGTTTAAGCTTATACCAAAGTTCTCTCGGTTGTGATGTGTAGTTGAGGAGCCCTTTGGCGAATTCAATTTTAGTTTTTCGAATTTCCTTATTACAGCGGTTTCTCAACTTACGGTACTCTACCTGCTTTTCTTGGGATCTGTTGAGGTCGTGTTTCACTGCTCTCCTATAGCTTCTGTACGCTGAATCCCGCAACGTCATTAGAGATAGAATATTATCGTTAATCCAGGGGTTGGAGGGTTTACGCGCACGTTTGGTTTTCAATGGGGCGTGTTTATTGTACACATGGTGCACGAAAGAATTAAAGAGATCTACTTTTTGATCTACGGACGGGGCCCAGTAAATTAGATATACCACGGCAATGAATTTACATCTGCAAATAAGGCGTTTTCATTTATATGTTTTATATCCCTTCGTTTTATTATTCGTGGTTCATATTTGCCAGGTTTCACAGAATACGTTAAATGTAATAAGTCATGTTTGCTAATGCCTGGCACTGGAATTTGTCCTACATTCCTGACTTTTAACATATCTGATACTAGTATATGATCAATCCAGGATTCACTTGTATCAGTTTTGTGAGTGGCTTCGAATGGACAGAACGAGAGATTTAAAGAATGTACAATGTTTTTAAAATGTAATACATTACCTTTATTTGACAATATATTGTAATTTACGTCTCCCATAATTATTAAATTATTAAAATGTGGAAGAAATTTGGAGATAGCGTCTTCGTTTGTGTCTGGTGGCCGGTAGACACAGGCTAAACACACCTGTTTATATTGAATTGTAAGTTCGAGTATGAGGTACTCGGCAGAGTACATGTTTGGAGACCGGTCTAGTATTTTTACTCTGATGTCACTTCTCACGTAAACTGTGATCCCACCTCCCCCTCTGCCCTCACGATCATTTCTAAAGAGGGAATTGTTTTCAATGTTAACCAAGGAATCCTGGAGGGACGGTTTCAACCAGCTTTCACAAATTCCAGCTACATGGACAGAAAGGGGGGAGAGAATAGCAGATACTTAGTGGAAATGTTTGAGAAGGCTCTGCGCATTGACATGTACCACGTGCATATCATCCGGATATTTTTCTAATTCATTTTTAAGAATATCGGCTGTCGTGATTACAATCCGTTGACGTTTGTGTTACAGAACTGCGTGGTAAATGACATTTTAAACAAACGTTCAACAGAAACTCAATCAAAACAAATGTTAGTGCTACCCTAATGAATTACTATGAGCAAACAAATAATGCACCAACCAGAATAAATAATATTAGAGTTACTGGAAGCAAGTTAACCAAGTTCTGCTCAGCTAGGCATTTTTTTTTTTTCAGGGTAGAAAGTGGCTATTGGAAAACCTTTTCAGAGGTGAGAACATTATGTTCGTATGAGACATTTGTTGAATTCTGAATTTGGTTGTAGTACCATGGAACACCATAAATCATATTGTATAACAGTTTTCTTAGTAACTAACTATAGATGCCGCGGTTTTATTCCCGATCTCACTCCACCTACAGGTCACGTCGTATTGAAAGCACACAGTGCTGTAAATTTGGTCGTCCACAAAACATCTTCTTAGTCAAAGTTATTGCTACCTGCTTTCTCCTTTTTATGCTCAGTAACAACGCAGAGCTTAAAAATGGTTTCGTTATGATAAGCAGACAAACAGTTGATAGGCTACTGCAGATCCAACCTTTTCTTTACTTGACGTGGCAACAGCGGGAATCAGGGGTCGGCTTACACACTGTGGTAACCATAGTGAATATTATAAGCGACTTTTAGCTAAAAACGCTAAAAAAAATAAAATAAATAAAGTTACTTTTAAATATTAAGTCACAAATTTAAATTCTATTTTCCCATATCATGTCTACCTCGAACAGTTCCGTGATGTTCTTAAGATTTATTAAAAGATACAACGGACAAGCTAGAAGCTACACAAGTTTTAAGAACACTTTTCGTCCCGTTGGATAGTATTAATGAGCTACAGAAAAGGATGGGGGATAAAATATAGTACGCTGGACTGAAAAGAACATAAATTCATCATTAAATAACAAAGTTTTCCCTCCTTTGCTTTAACTTTGCGTGGAAATAATTCATTTGTCTCCCACCTGTCAAATTACAAGTTCATTACACTGAAGAGCGATAAGTGACATGCTTCAAAAGACTGACATAGAAAATCAAAACTTTTACCTACAGTGATCGACTAGTTTGTCTACATAATGTTCTCTCTCTTTCTATCTGGATGTGCTTCATGCAACAGTAAATTAATGGTAACAAAACATGCAAACATGACGTTTTACGTAATGACTTAAATAATATCTTTTTCTTAAATGGACCCCTTTTTGATTCGTTTAAAGATCTGAAGTCCTGACTAGTTTTATGAACCATAGTGAAGAACTGAGACTCGAATTAACCGCGACAGACATTAACTAACTACACAAGGGTTGTTCTATGAACCGGTCTAACCCATCCAGTTATTTACGCACGTGTTCTTTAAAATACTGGCTGCGTTGTTATAAAATTTGGTTTCGTTACGACAAGACGTTAAAGAGCTTAATATTTTACTACAGTTGCATTCCTTTATTTAGGAGATGGGACAACAGGGGGCCATCTTATATTACGTAATATCAACAACAGCCAATGGCAGCGGTATTCTCGTCTGCTTTTCGTGTTGCTTTAGTTCGTGATTCAAAGCCGGTTCATATACCGACGCGGTTGTAGTTAGCATAACCTAAAGTTAAATTGTTCTCATGTAATTTTAAATATTAGTCAATACATTTTAATAATCTAACGGTACCTACTGAATTCAACGCTGAGAAACACAGATCAGTAGTATTGTTCCTATCCAGTGGGCTTTTCAAGAAATTAAGGATTTTTTTAAATGCAGGGTTTATACTGGGAATAATTTTTCTCTTTATGGTTATGAAGTAAATAATGAGGATTTTACACTAAAAGAATCCTAAGATATGAAGAATCCAGGCATGCTATATCTCATTTAAAAAAAATATAGTTCATTTTACAAGTAGTAATTTACATTATATGTAATTTCAATTATATGCACTCCACAATCAATTAGTCATTTTTTACCACACCTCTATACACGATATACTCGAACCAAAACTCAGTTCTGAACCTGTATTTATCTTCATGTTAGTGCACATTGAAGTGTGCATAAGAGCACAAATACAAATTGTTATATATGTTTGTGATAGCACCTATAATATGAATAATAACTCTATTGTTTAACTCGTATATATATATATACTGTATATATAATTATATATATATATATATATATTCGTTATGTATTTATTTACGCTATTCTATATTCATATACATTTATGTATAATTCTGTATATATATATTCATTCACCAATATAACTACGAAACCATGTGAGCACGCGTGTACATGTGTGGAAATGATATGTGTATTGAAGGTATTTATTTAAGAGTATATTACACAGATTCTACCGTACCTCCCTTTCATGTGAGTCCATCTACCAACACATTTGTGTTTATATATGTTGAGAGAGAGAGAGAGAGAGGGAGGGAGAGAGAGAGACTAAACATATATCACACACAGAGACAACCATTAATCATACTGTGTAATTAAAGCACCTATGAGGAGTTCTCAAAGAGAATCTTTACAGGCATACACGTGTTAAGTGTTGTTTCATGTGCAAAACTTCTTGTTTTTTTCATTCAAGTGCCATTTAAACCACAAGAAAGCTAAGTGACTCTTACCGGAATTTGTATATGTAAAAACTGTCGAATGATCGCGACACATCCACACACAGAAAATTCTTTGTTTGATCTTTCTTTGTTTGCAATTGCATATTTACTCAAGCCGTGGAAAGAGAAACAAACAAAATCCTAAGATTTTCTGAAAAGATCTTCAAATTTTGAAAAATAAATAAATAATAAACCCTCATGAGAAATTGTGGTAAAAAATAGTGTCAACTGTAGAAAATAAATGATAACTAATTGTATGGTTTACGGAACTCGCAAGTTCATCGCCGCAGTAACAAACGTTTACGATTGGATTCTATCCTGGGCAACACCAAGCCAGTTTTTCATCATGGACATTTTTAACTCTCGAAGATTCCTTCTAATATTGTCTGTCATCCCACCGAGGTCTCGGTTTTTCCAACGGCCTCTTATCTCCCTCCGGCTTACTTACTACGATGGAACATAATTTTCGCTTTTATCTATCCAAGCTACATCCGTCTGTCCGTCTTAGTCATCGTGATTTCAATATTCTTATAATATCGGGTGAATCATATAGCCTGTAGAGGTCTTCATTAGATAGTCTCCTCCATTCTCCGGTCATCTCGCAATTTAATTTTAATCTCCTTCCGTCAGTTCATATTCGTATCTTACTGTTAGATGTTAAATTTTGTGAGCTGCTTCTCTATTTTTGTAAAACTACGTCCAATTGCATTCCTAGCTTATTTCAAGCAGCTTTTAGCTCATAATGTATTATGATGTTAATGACTACCCGGCAATCGGATTGTCTAGTTCAGATTATAGAAGGTTATATACGTTGGGATCAAATCCAGTTTGGGGTTGTTACTACTATCTTTTGGGTTAAGAAGTTTCCAAGTATTCACAGAGTAAATTCATACTCTCTAATCGTTTCTCATAAAACATTAAAGACTTCCTTAATAGTTATGTGCTAACTTCGTGTTCATGAGGTCTGACTCTTGAGACTACACAGAAAAAAATGTGTGTTGGTGGTTGACAAAAAAAAGTTGTTCAAATAGGGCTCAAGCAAAGTTTGTTTAAACGAATTTGATTGGAACTAGTGAAAAAAAAATCTACGATAGTATTGAAGAAGAATTGAACACGGGTCATCCCGTTGGTAGATTGATGCCTTATTTGCCAGACCAGAATGATTGCGGTATGAAAAGTTCGAGCAATAATATTTTATTTTGTTATATTAACGTAACCAGGGTGCGAATTACGACCGGGGATGGGGAGGACAATCCTCCTCTGGAATGTATTTATCCCTGGCTGCTAACTAGAATTCACTATCCCAGGGGGACGGGGATGAAATTGTCCCCCTCTAACAAATTTAGCTTTCTTTTCACGAACATACAATGAGACAGGTAAGGTTGCGAGCTCTAGTTATCAAAACAAAAATATGTTGTGTGGACAAAGCTTTCATTGTTGGTGTTACGGCTAGTACTTCCGAAAAGTTACATGAAAAAAATCACTAACCACAGTTAAAGGTCATCACACAATAGAGGATGGTAACCAAATTTCGCCTAGCAGCCTAATTTCACCCACACAAGTTTCTCAGTTAGTATGAGTTTGAAATTATCGGAGTCGATTGTCAAGTCCGAAGTAACGCTCGAAGAATAATCTCTGAAGATTTAAAGAGTGTGATGTGTCTCGTGGCCGTTTGTAGTTTTTCTCCTGGTTGGAGTTTTGCAGTGGTTACCACGTCTAGAAGCTTCAGCAACTGTAAGCTTTATAGTAGAAACTATAAGGATGCGTGGTGAATGGTAATTGGGCTATAATTTACGTTGATAAGTTTGGCGGGAAAAAAAGCTCTACCCTGGTGTGTGGAGAATCATATTTTAGTGTCAAGAGAGTCCTAATGTCACCCACCTGATGGGTTTAAACTTCCAATCCCTAAATTTAACACGATGTACAACGTGAAGAAAGTGAATTAGTTTATGAAGAGCAGAAAACAAACTACAATTAAGTGAAAACCGCGAAATATATTTGCTATTTGACAATTATATTGTCACATCTAACAGTGCGAGAGAAATTTGAAGAGATGCAAATAAGCAACTTCGTAGAAGCAAAGCTAAAGGACTTTATTTGTCAAGCAGAGATGACAAAGATGTCCACTGTAGTTATACATCAACAAGCACCAAATCTATCGCTTAGGGTTTATTAAGACATAGAGTGGCACACTAATGAAAGATTATACTTCCAAGAAAACATGGATAAAAAGGGGTTGGAAGTAGAAAATAGTTCCATGAAAACTATGTTGGTGAAGAAGAAAAAAATCCACTTTTCCCCTGTGATATTTGGCTGCAGTAACTAGAGTTTAAACATAAAATCTACTTCTGCAGATTTCGAGTTTTGAGCTTACAATGAATCAAAGTTTTTTCTATTTAGATTTTTTTTTTTAATTTAGAAAAATGACACTCGTATTTTTATGCATAATTACAGGTATAATTGTTCATAGTATTCCATTTATGTTGAAAGCAGATTTTTTTTTTCTTTTGTGTGTTTAACATTGTTGCTATTTATGCGACAGCAGGCAGTGGGAGAAATTTGGACCCATTTTCTAAAAAAAAAAAAAAGCCAGCTTTGTCTTGTTCTGGAAAATACATTATTTCCCGTGTCGTATAGGTGAAATTATTGTCGAGTGGCAATTGTACTTTGTTTGTAAAAGTTAATGCAATACTCAAATTCCTGTTATGAGTATTACAATAGATTTTATAAGCATCCAAAAAGCAAGTGGAAGAAATGTGGATACTGTCCTCTAAATATTTGGAAATTTTAGAGAAATAAAAACCAAAAAGAGCCGAGAGCTGTATCAAAAATAGCTTGGCTGTTAGACTATGGTCTGGGAAATAATTAGGTCTGTCGCAAGAGTCATGGAAAAGTTGGAATATTCTGGTCTCTAGAGGACAAGACCTGTAGGAACCTTGATAGTTAATTAATGAACTTTATATTCATTTTCACCTTTCAATCGCTGAAAGCAGTGAAGTCTAGAATAGATTATGAACTTCTCAACAGTACTGAAGTTAGCGTTTCGCAAGCGAGAATAGGCATTTCAGGAAAGTGTAATATATTCATGACAATGCAATCTACCTAGCATATACAGTCAAGCAATACGTAACTCTCTTATTCAAAATTGTCCTTATTTTAAAACGTTAACGTGGCATCCGAATACATTGAAGGCTGTTTATTACGTAAAAATTGCAGTACATATTATATTTAAAAATTCATATCCCGAGAATATCGAAAGTATTGCCAATCTTTTAGTAAAGTGAGCACTGTGACTAAATAATTATTCCTTGTAGAGAGAACGGAAAATGTGTACAATCTACGGTAATATTAGTCAATCAAACAGTGCTGAATCTCGGAAGAAAAGGAACTTTTCCATCTGGACGGAATAGCGTGAAGTTGAGCACGTATATTTGTGCTATTATATTTTGGTACCGAGGACAAGTTCAATCTTAGACCCTCACCTTATAATATCATCAGAAGTGTTGTCAATGATATTCCAGTAAGTTAAGTTACAAGTAAACAATATCTAGTACTTTTAACGATAACCTAATTCGCACACTGAATATAACTATTAAAGTTTCAAACTTGACTTTTATATAATTAAAAGGAAACAGTTCCGTAGCGAGGTGTGAAGCGTCGTAGCGATATAGGTAGCGAGCGCATCAGACTCCAAAATACTGACGTCTCAGTTCCATTTCGGTTCGGGATTATTATACTTCTTTAAGCAATCACAATGCAATTCGTTTAAGCAAACTTCTTTAGTGAACTTTAACTGAGGCGCCGTAGGTCAGTGGGTTCGATCCCAGTTGCCGACTATCCTGACTGAGGCTTCTCCCGGGTTTTCCTCAATCACGCTAGGATAATACCGGATGGCGACTTCAACATAGGCTCTGGCCGACACCTTCCCTCATCCTTTCCTCTCCTTTATCCAGGCCTGAGCCTTCGATACCTAAAGGCGTTAAATTAGATTAAAATTAAAATTTAATGAGCTTTTAGAATAACAATATGGTACAGGAAAACAAGGAAATCCTGATTTGAAAGAGAAATTGCATTATATTAAGAACTCGTTCCCATTTGCAGAAGATGCCTTATTGCAAGTCTTTGAACCGAATTCCCGTGGTCTGATGGTTATAATACAATACCAGATTTCAAATCAACGTTGGGGAGACAAACAGATTTGAGTCCTATTGCCGCCTATACTAATGGAGGTTTTCCCATGTTTCTCTCAGTATCATCAGGTCGAATTCCGGAATGGTATCTCAACTAGAGGCCGCTATTTGCTCTGCCTACTCCGGAAATATCATCCATAAGACGTGGGAATAACTTAGACAATACGTGCTTGTCTGGTCCATAAATGTAAGTTATGATAAACAATTTTTCTATTGTTTTCCCCCTGTTACAAGAGCTTTAAAAATCTTTTTGTGATGGTGTTAATACCCAGATAAATCCCTTTATTCATTATCACAAACTTTCATGTGACTTCGATTTTCATCATCACAAATATAATATATTCTATAAATATATTGTCATTAGAGCAGAAGAGGGAGAAAAGGAATATTCAATTCAACTGCTTTTGTTCTCGTTACTGTAAAGTTCATTTTAACTTTCATCTTTTCTAACTTCAGTTTCTATTATTAACTATTTCTTCCTCTTGATTCGTGTGAATATTGGAGAAGGAGAAGAGAGAGAGAGAGAGAGAGAGAGAGAGAGAGAGAGAGAGAGAGAAGAGAGTAAAAAATGAGACAGACAGAAGTTCAGCATTGAAACTTCCATCCGACAGAACAAAAGGAATTGAAGCAAAAGAATGAAGATCTTCTAAAAGTCAGAAAAGATGGACGAAAGTAATAACCATACTAGCAAAATAAAGGATAAAAAGAAACGCACCTAGTTTTCACAAAGTATGAGGAAAAGGGCAAAAGGAAAATACTAAAAGAAGGCAGATATAAGAAAAGAGATTGGGAGAGAAAATCAGAGAGAGAGAGAACGTTTAAGAAGGTAAAAGCAGCTCAATACAGGTCAAACACACGCACACACAGAAAATTGGAAAAGATTTTTAAAAAAAACCAACAAGAAAACGGAAAAAGAACTTTAAGAGTATGTTAGACGAAAGAGAGAGAGAGAGAGATAGAGAGACGAATAAGTGAAAAAAGGAGGTACACAGAAATAGAAAGAGAAGTGGAAAAGTATTCGATAGAAAAGAAAATAGAAGAAAAAGGATGAAGAAGGAAGAAAGGCAAAATCTTGAAGACTTATGAAAACTGGTCAAAAAGAAATTGCAGCCAAGCGAGAACAGGTCCTCTCAAGTTCAGAAGCTGAAAAACCATTCGACCAGATGAAGGCTTCTAGATAAGACCTTTTGGAAAACTCTCCGGAAACGCTGTAAGAATTTGCTAGAACACAGCTGGAGAACATAGTAAGCAGCATATAAGAGAAACATGTAATTGCAGTTTGTCAGTAAGAAAGGGAAAGTTTTGAAGCCAACAAGTAGCCCCACGCGGTAGACAAGGAAAGAGATCCTAAAGATAATGAAAAGTTATTGAATATATTATAACGTATATTACGTAATAATTATTTAAAAAGTTTGTGATATTTCAAACGAAGGAGTGCAGCAAATAAAATTTCACCCTAATTATTAAATTAGGGAATTATTAAATCCGAATTAGGGATTATTAAACATTGTATGTACAGTTATCGCTTACCCTAGTAATTAAATATCCTCCTCCTCCTCACAGAATCTTCCTCAGTCACTCTAAATAAACGCCAAAACAGTACATGTAATGCAGGACTTATTCACTTTATTTGTAATCCTTCTATCCGACAGTTTATGCACTTGAAAGTCATCCCTCAAATTTGAGAAGTTTTGGGTCCCAATGCAAGACCTTCTCCCCACTCAAGAAACTTCAGTCGGTAGAAAGTACAGGCATATTATATTTTATCCATTCGTCTTACTAGTGGAAAGCAAAATTAAGAATACTTTCATTTTAGAACTTAGATTACTGTGTCCGGTTTCTGTCCAGCAGTTTGGCACCCAGTATCAAATCAGATCCATTTAAAAAAAAACTGTTCTATTCACGACTTTCTTACTTAATACTGTACTGTTTACACATCGAGATCAATCATATAAATTCAACGTAATCAACCATATATTAATAAATTCAATGTAATAACACTGCTTATAAGAAGTATGCTTTAATATTTCAAACAGGACTTGTTAAACAGTTCTTTTGTGACACATGAAAGATGTTTTAAATCGTAGGTAGTAAATTGCTTCAGAATAATCTTTGGTAATTCTTCAGGATAAGAAGGTTTTCGGAAGATTTCACCACACCCAAAACAGAAACTCTCTAAGGTACGAGTTTTTAGTGTTCATTGTTGAAAGAGCTTGATTGTTGCTGTGAATATACAAACCTATAACAAGGAAACTCTTTCAACAATGAACAAAAAATAAAATTAAACCCGGTATGGATTGAACTCTTGATGAACTATTTTCTCTGAAAGTCTGAACTCTCTAGGCTTTAATTTGTAGGAGCAGCAATCCAATTTTATGCAAAGATAAACATTCGGAGTTAATGCTGCCACGTTGCTTTAGAGCTCGTTGCTTTGCTCCTGTCCTGTGTCGCTTTAGAAATTAACTTCACCTCGAAATTTCTCCAATCATTTCTTTTTATACGTTAAAGAATTGCATGCAGTTCTATTTCGTCACTGCATATCGAAATGTAACAGGCAGTTATAGTTATCCCATATTATAGCTTCATTCCAACACATCTACAGATGAAACTAGAATATTGGCAACTGATAGTGGCGAACTCCTGTTTGAGCCTATTGCACTGCCTTTAGAAAGGAAATGACAATACTTCAGAAGAAAACTGCTGAGGAATTGTATAATTGAAGGGTATGGGGATGCCAAATGTTGTAAGTGCCAAAATTTAAATTTTACAAGTTTTATCATACATATCGTCGGTTGAGAATTACAAGGTTCTATCTCCATAGGATTTTAATGTTAGAACTTCATAATTCTCAGCCGATGATATGATTTCGTATCTGTTTGAATGAATATTACATGTTAAAGCTTATATGATACGCCCCTAAAATATGGGGCGTGACACTTAGAACACTATTCCCAGAAACAACACATAATCCTCACAAACAATTGACTCTTAGAACCATTTACATTCCCACCCTTCATTTGTACCTGTTGATTTAGACTATTTTCAACTTGAAAATCGTAACAACCTAACCGTAAAAAAAAAAAAAAAAAAATGTTTTCGCTAATGTACGTGCATTATAAAATAATTTTAACATATCAGTGTCGGTCAAGATAAACAAATTTTCCCGCGAGCGTTCAGCATTAGTTCCGGGTGGTTTGCCAGTGTGTCTGTCAGGAATGAGGTAGTTTAACACTGCATATTAGTATTGCTGAACTGCTGGTATCATGCCTGAAATTCCACCAGCCTGAAAACACTGAGTTATCTTATCAGTGGCGATTCATCAGGATAAGCTTGTGTTATCAATTTAAGCCAAGGAAATATTATCAATTTAAGCCAAGGATAAAATATAAATATTAATTTTGAGCCAAGAAAAAACAAGTCAAGGAAGGTTCGAACACTTTTAAACTAATTCAGCAGGTCAAAGTTTGGAAATTGATAAACGGCTTTACCGAATGTTTGTGTGTGTTTTGATAGCGCTTTACCTACTTTTCAGATGAAGAGCCGCCACTGTACCTAATGTTATGGCTTATGAGTTTTACATCTTGCATTGCAGTGTGCTTGTATTTTACAAAATTAAAGAATACAAAACCAAAAGCAAAGAGAAAAAAATGTCGCTCTTTTTGTTATTTAAAATAGAAAAAGACATGAATTCCGCATAATATAATGAAAGCATGCATGGCAGGAGTGTGGGGAAAAGTAAAGGGAAAAATTTCTTTTGTGATAGAAGCTTTGAGTGTCAGAGAAAGGAGAAGGAGGGGAAAAACAACGTTTTATTTCCCATTTTATTTGCAAGTGCGCTTAATTATTGACACTGGAGAGTTACTCGGTCCCAAAAGACCTGGGCACAGGAGCTGAAAATTACAAACGTCCCTGCTTTCAATCTGGCTGGTGATTAAGGCTGGCTGAAGAAACTGGATTTAATTTCAACCACGAGGCGGGTACCTCGTCATGAATGCAGGGGAGAGGAAGGGAAATGGGATGAGCGGGGGGGGGGAGGTAAATTCCCTCCAATCTTTTCTCTCGCCTCTCATTCTTCTCTTAAAATATATCCCTCATCCGTTCTTTTGTGTAACAACTTGCTCTTTTAATTGTTCAATCTCAACCTTTGTGCTTTGATACACAAAGCTTTTAAAATGTTTTCAATTTGAAAGTGCACTCGTCCTTTGCCTTTCGCATTCCCCAAAATATTCAGATGGTACGGTTTGTTTTTAAAGAAGAAAATGTTTCCCCTTTACTTACTCAAACAAATAGTATAATGTCTTAGTTCTATCCTTGTTGTAATAAATAATAATTACCTTAATGTATTCATGGCATAGGTGCCATTAAGGATGCCATAATATAAAGTAACGATCTCCAACAAAAGATGGCAGCACTATCTCCGTATATGTCTAATGTACTCTTATCGTTGCACGAAATTTCCTTGCTGCTCCTACAAATTAAAGCCTAGAGTGTTCAAACTTTAGGGGAATAAAGTTCATAATCAACTCAAGGGTATGATCGATACCGATTTTTTATTTTCCTATTCCTTCATTGTTGAAATCGCTTCATTGTTGTTGTAAATATCGAAACCTGTAACAACGAAGCTCTTTCAACAATGAACAAATACGAAAAATGAAAATCGGCATCGATCATGCTCTTGAATTGGTTATGAGCTTTCTTCCCTGAAAATTTGAACTCTCTAGGCTAGAATTTGTAGGAGCAGCAATTAAATTTCGTGTAATAGTAAAAATACATTAGGCATATACAGAGATAGTGCTACCATCTTTTGTTGGAGATCGTTGCTTTAGATTATCCTTAATATTTCTATAACATTATCTTTGAATGCGTTGAAGCGTTCTATGAGAGCTTTCTAAGCAAAAAGCACAAATTAAAAACAAACATACATAAAGATCTTGATTGCGCATATCGGAGTGGAATCGTTAAGATATTTACCCTGATATTATGAATCCAAGCATTACTCTATACTGTTGCCGCTTATGGACTTTCACTTTTCCGCACTTCCTCCCCATGCTGACCGAACTTACTTAACTTTATTACTCTCTAACGATCGCACTTAAAGTATTTATATTTAGCACAGGTACGAAAATCAATTTCCTAACTTTTTCTCTTCATTCACACATATTTAATTAGCTGTTAGATAGCTGGTTTCATTTAATAAATTCCAAGGGGGGGCAAACAATAAAGCTAACAGCGCTTGGAACGTTGTCTCCTCTCAAATTTTGTTTACTACAGAGAAGTGTTGCCTACCGCAGACAAACCTCTCCATAGTTACTGACAGTCAGCGCGGCCGCGGCGTACATTTATTTTAAACGAAGGAAGTAACCGGCCAATGGATAATACATAACGTTTGCTTGGGTTGTCGTTTCAAGGTCATTCCACTCATTGACAACCGGACCATATTCTTCTCCCCAAAACATGAAAGCCTTAGGTCACCATAGGTTTTTTTTTTTTCAAAAACACAGACATGTAGACGGAATCTCTGTGGTTTTGACCCAAATGTTGCCACTTCTTTCTGTATTATTCTTCGCCCTTCCTTTCCCTTTTTCTTCTTTCTTCCTTTTCCTCTTTGGAAAAAGATATGACCACCTTTCGCTTCTGCCATCTGCTTCGAGAAAGTGGCAACGCCAGAGAAAATTTCTTATCGGAATCTTTCTGGTGGTCGTGACTGTTTGGTTAACCGCAACTGATAGGGGGCCCGGTTCCTTCGCCGAAGGCTTTCATGCTGTGGAACCTACTTGAATTAGGGAGATGATGGTGGGGTAAGTTGTTAGTTGTCACAACAGGTGGCGGGAGTGGGGGAGTTTGATCAGAGAAGAGAGAGAGATGTTCCCTTACTGGTCAAGCGTGGAACGGTACTATGGTCTTGTGGTACTCAACTCAATTGCCTTGAAAGGAATGGTATATTAAAATATCAGAATGACACAATTTTCCGCCAACATCATGCAAACAGTGGTTAAATAAGTAAGGTTAAAGAAAAGTGCAAAAGTAATGAATAAACTTCAATGTCTGATGCCGTGATGCGAAATAGTGCAGACAAAGGCATAAATTGGATCAGCAATGATTCGGAAACAAAGTTATTTTCCAGAGTAACTGTTTTCTTTAATTCGTTTGGAATTTATTACTCATTATTATTTGTCAGCAAATGAGCTACAATGCAAAGAATTATGAATTTAGGGAATGGTACAATGAATCTTGGAGATTCAAACACTCCCTTGGTAAAAATATTACAATGGGGATAAAGTAAATTAAAACCAAGATTTTTTTGTTGAAAGAAACATTTCCCCAATGAGCAAATGTTCCCAGTGAAAGTGTTAACGTGGATATATAGAAGGTGGACAAAAATTAGTGTAATCCCAGAATTTTCACAGGGTATACGCTGTGAATATTTTAATTTATGAATCTTTAAGGAAGGACTACACTCCAAAAGCGAGAGAGGCGGTGTTAATGTTTTTCCGTGTCTCAGGACGACCACCGCTTTTGAACTAAATGAACATAATAAACGATGTTGATTTTCTTAATTGAACACAATGGATGTCTAGTCAATGTTGATTCAACACAATAGATGGTGTTAGTATAACAACATCACAGTCTTAAAACACCGAAATCAACACGTCTGTTGTGTTGAATTAACACAAAAGTTAAATATATATGCTACACAAAATTATCATATTTTGTACACATTATAAACACATTAAGGTCTAAGGCTTCTTTGTACAAACTATGACAGTCTTGTGTCACATATATTTCGGGTTATATATAAAAGATTACATCAAATTGTTTTTTTTTATTCGTCAATGTCACTTGTATCCCTTTGCTTCTGAAGTCCACAGATTTGTGTATAAGACTTATTTGCTCTCCCCGTTACAAATCTATATAGCATGATGGGGACTTACTCCATACATCCAATAGTCTAATTTCTACCGTGCTTTTGAAAACATAGATTTCTCATATAATTAAAGAGTTGCACTAAGGTACCAACCAAGTTAACAAAAGTTCTGCTCAAACTGGCTATACACATTGTGCGCATTTCTACAGAATTATTCTATTAGTCAAAAGATGGCGGTAAAATACTAACGCGCATCTTGTACGTATTTCCCCCTCTTAAGAGTATGCCCCCGACTAACTGGAACCAAAAGTATTTGAGAATAATAATGATCCCACTGGAGTAAATGCCAAATTAAATAACTAAACGAAACGAAAGTAGATGACGACAGGAAACACATTTTTTAGCCCAAAGTGTACGTACATTTTTAAGGTCAATAACAGAGGGTGCCTCCGTATACCCTCGACTATGTCCTAGTCAATATGCTAGGGCCGCAAAGTTCTCATCAAACTGAAAAAAAACTTCCTTTGAAGAAATGTACAAGGATGGTGGTTTCGGAAGTCAAAATTCCGGAACACACACACAAAAAAAAATGGCATTCGGATTCCGTAATTCTTATTTCCAGTTACTTTAAGAGTTATGTTTTATCATTGTTAAATGATTTCAAAATTATTTTGTGTGTCGTAAGAAAATAATATCCTAGTATTTTAATGTAACAGCCAATCTCTCTTGTGGTGGTTGAAAACTTTATTTTATATAGACCAGTTTAGTAACTTTTGACTTCGGCCCCTCACGATTCGACCATATATACAAGTAGTTAAAATTTACCATGCCCATGCCAGGATTCGAATCCGAGAACTTCGAGTATTACCACCACAGTATTTCTTTCCAGGTTGTATGTGATATGTGTGCAAAGTTTGGTTGAAATCACTGCAGGCGTTCCAGAGTTATGCTGGAACATACATGTATCTATCTATCTATCTATCGTGACGTCATCAGCAAGAGATTCATTTACATATCGGTCTCTTCTTTTTGGCGACGTTAGTGTGTTTTCTTGTGACAGTATACTTTCTTTTGGTGTCTAACATTTCTATGAATATACCATCAATGTAATAGTGCAATCGATGTGTCCAGTTTCGCTATCTACAGCAAGCAATTGCTATTTTTGTGAAGTTGTGCTTGGTTGTTTACTTAGCGTGGATCATCATGGACGCGCGGAGTGATACAAGTGGTGCATAGACAGGTTTTCAAGTTACTGGAAGTCATGCAGGTTCTTCAAATATATCGTCTCAAAAACCATCACCTCATCAATCTAACACTGTCTTATTGAATGATAAACAATCTACTGTAAGTACTGTACCGAACAAAAACTTAGCAATCGTTTGTGACGCTATAGTAGGTTTAAATTTGGAATACTATTTACTTGGAATCGCTCAAGTTATCGGCCCAGAAAATATTACTCACGCATCGAGAATTGCCGGGAGCAGGGTGTGTGTGTATATATATTGCTACTCCTACCTTGTTGGACAAACTGCTGGATCACGGGGTCTTTACAGTCAATGATGACATTTTTGTTCCCTTACGAAAATATGTTCAATCTGCTACGAAGGTGATTTTATCGCATGTATTGCCAGACATACCAGACACAGTGTTAAGTGCAGCTTTGGCTCCTTATGGTAAAATTGTTAGTCCTTTTAAGCAGATCTCTATCGGTACGTAACATCAATCACTATCGCACATCAAATCTTTTCGAAGATTAGTGTATATTTTGTTTGCAAAACCTGAAACAGTTCCTGGCTCTATTCCCATTACGTATGAAGGAACACATTACACAGTCTTTATTTCCAGTGACGAAATGAAATGTTATGCATGTAATCAAATGGGGCACTCTCGCCGGTTTTGCCAGTCAAAAGCGAACTCTCTATCAACCACTACGAGCAAGCAGCAAGTTTCTCATGGTAGCACACAAAACGAAAAACAAAAGACAGTTTCTTTCGCGACTTCTGAAGCACAGTCTTACTCAGTTGTTGCAAACGCCAAGGTTAACGAAACAACTTTCCCTTCCCTCCCTCCTCCTCTTTCCATGATAGCTAAGACCTTGAACGAAAAGACAAAACAACCAGATTCTCCTCAATTGACGAAGTTAGAATCGCTCTTATTAATGCGTTAGATACTTACGTTCAATCACTCAATTTAGACTTTTTTATTCTGGGAGGTGACTGGAATGTCACTCTGGCTGGTATAGATCGCTATAATTGTCTTCGTATAGATAGATCGCTATAACATAAACATAGGCTAGTAGAACACATGTTATCTTTTTTACAAGAGTATGATCTAGTTGATATTTTGCGTTTTCATAAACCAAACGCTCGACAGTATACTTATTACGGTAAGTTTAATCACCTGCCCCGCAGTCGCCTGGACCGTTTTTATTTTTCTGGAACTTTCTCCCAATTTTTTGACCTTCCCATTGTCATTCCTTCTTTTTCTGATCATGACGGAATTTTCTTTAATTTCCAATTCTTTCCTGTTCCCTCTAGAAGCTCATATTGGCGTTTCCCTAACTATTTGCTGCAGCATGAAGACTTTAATCAAGCTATAATATCGTTAATTCAACATTACTACTATTTAGCAACTAGTTCAGATGAAATTCTTAGTCTATGGGACGCGTTTAAATCAGAAACTCAAGATACAGCAAGACGTTTTGCAGCAGCTCAACGAGAAAAAGTAAAGGTTTCCTTTCATCATCTTCAAGCTATAGAAAATGAGTTTTATCAACTCATCTCTTCCTCTCCTACGACTCCGCATGATATTGATTTATTTTGGTCTCGTAGGCTAAAATTACAAGAATTGTATTTTCAACAAACACATGATTGGTTGTTATCGGAAAAATTTGTAGTATCAAATGAATTTAATACCAGCTCCGAGCAATTTTTTCGAACAATTCAAACTAGAAAGGTTGCACATAGTATTCAGAATTTAAGAGTAAATGGACGCATGACTGCAGACCCCACTCAAATTAGACTAGAAGTTCGTAATTATTATCAAACATTATATTCTCCCGTTGAAACGTCTCTTTCAAATTTAGATCTTTGGAACTCTTTACCTTCCCTTTCTCAATTGGCCTTAGATCAGTGCGATGCTGCCATTACACAGGACGAGCTAAAATTTGCGGTGTCTCAACTTCGTCACAATAAAGCTAGCGGGCTAGATGGTTTGACAGCGGAATTTTTTCAACATTTTTGGACGCACCATTTTTGGATCTCCTCTTTATCTTCTGATGCTTCAAGCTTCCCTCTGCTCAGGACATCTTCCTTCATCCATGTACCAAGCAGTTATCATTCTATTACCTAAAAAAGGTGATCCTGCCGACCTGAAAAATTGACGTCCTATTTCTCTGTTGCCTGTTGATTATAAAATTTTGGGTAAAGTTATGGCAAATCGACTTAGCATTGCTTTACCTGACATTATTTTACCCTCGCAAAGTTATTGCATTCCTGGTCGTACGATTTTCGCTAATTTACACACTATACGTGATACCATCCATTATGCGAATACACTGAACCTACCTTTAGGGGTAGTTACCCTTGACCAGCAAAAGGCTTTTGATATGTTGAGTCATCGTTATCTTTCTCATGTTTTCCAGGCGTATGGTTTTGGCCAATTTTTTATTCAGTTATTTACTTTGTTGTATTCTAAGGCTCAAAGTTTAGTTCGAATAGGCGCACATCTCACTGCACCTTTTCCTTGTCAACGTGGCGTGAGACAAGGCGATCCATTTTCCGCGTCGCTTTTCTCCCTAACTATTGACCCTTTTCTACGACTTTGTGAACGTCGTCTTTCTCCTTACGCTCTACCAATAGGGGATACTCATTTAATTTCTTCAGCTTATGCTGATGATTGTAGCTTTTACATAAGTAAAAATGAGGGTTTTCAAGAGCTCCATGATGTCTTCCAAGTTTACAGTGAAGCCTCCGGATCAATTTTAAATTCTGACAAATCAACAGGTCTTTTCTGTGGGTCCTGGAAAAGCAGGTCGGATACACCTCTGAATTTTTTGTGGTCCAATCAAGGAGGAAAATTCTTAGGAGTCTTTTTGGGCAATGACCCTGAATGGGAAAGTCAGAATTGGTCTCAACTTCTAACCGATATAAACCACGTTCTATCGAGATGGACTCGCTTCTTTCCTTTCTTATCGTGGACGAGCCCTGCTCGCCAACCAATTTGTCGGTTCCCGCCTAAATCACCGTTTGATTGTGCTCTCGCCTCCTTCCACTTTCGTTTCTACAGTTGTACATCGTCTGCAATCTTTTGTCTGGAATGGCCACCATTGGCTACATACCAAATTCTTACATGTTTCTATACCAGACGGAGGTTTAGGCCTACAGCATTTGCCGAGTCGGTTACACACTCTTCGACTGCAGTTTATTGATTCATATCTACATGGAACTTTATCCTCCGCTGTACGACATCTTAGAGACTTTTTCTTTTCCAACTTTTTGATTTACAGGGTCTTTCCTTCTTCTTGTCTGACATATTTCCTTCTCGCCAATTACTTACAAATACCTTTTATAATAGTTGTGTCGATAGCTGGATGTTTCTCAAACCTCAGCTTCAATATCAGCAATTGTCCATGGATTATCTAAGACGTCTTCCTGTATTATATACCTCTGTTTTAAAGCTCGCTAATTCATTTATCTCTCCTGATTTTCTGCGTTGAATTAATTTACACGTTTTAGGACAGTTGATGCATGCGGACGGAACGTGGAAAACAGTGTCTGATTTTGATCTTACAGCTGAAAGGGCTTGTACCCGAAGACATTTTCATATTTTCTTGACCAGACTTAAACACAAATGTACTGATTTGATATCCAATGCTCGTAGGCAACCAGTCTTGTCCGTCATCCCTTTTACATATGTAGCCTCTCAGGTCTCTCTTCCCCTTTTCCCCTTACAGCGGAAACAGCTTACTTTTGCCTTTCTTTCTCTTCTCATGCCCATACAACCTCAACCTACTTCATTATATGTTATACCTACATCACAACCTCCATTTCGTACTTGGTATTTCACTAGAAGTGATTCTCGCGATATTGGAATAACATGGCGCCTCATCTATGGAAGAGTAGTTACCCCAGCTTTGTTATACAAATGGAACAAATTGCCTACAGCTCAATGTCCTTGGTGTCCGACTGTTCAAGTTGGAAATGTCCCACACATGATTTTTACATGTGATGCAGTAACACCTCTTTGGCGTGCCCTCAACCTTTTCATTATGAAGCTCCTTCATTTCCCCTCCTTGTCTCTTGAACATAAATTTTGCGGCATCCAAGGACGAACATTTGCAGTCCTTTTGTCAAATTATTTATTAATTTTAGCGCGCAGTACTATCTGCAGTCATGCGTCTGTTTACCTTCGGCAAAATCCTCCTCCTAGACCTTCATATGTTAAAATTTTCAAAGCCCGTCTACGTCATCGCTTGTACATAGAATATTTGTATGCTTTAAAACACGGTAATCTAGAAGATGTTTTATCATATTGGGGTATTTCAAATGTTTTGTTTACCTTGTTGCCTACTGGCATTCAATTTCATTTATAAGTTATGTTAGTAGTTTTTTGTAGACCAAGTCTGATTTTTATTTCTGTTTTGAAGATGTGATGTAATACTTTAGTTTCTCGAGCTAGAGTTAGTTTTATCGTCTAGTGCATTGTAATTGAGTGCAATCCTCACAGACCAATAAAATGAATCTCTCTCTCTCTCTCTCTCTCATATATATATATATGTATATATATATATATGAGCTCCTGCGTAGCCTAGTCGGTAGCGCGCTCGACTTCAGTGCGGGCGGTCCCGGGTTCGATTCCCGGTGAGAGCTCAAAAATTTCGGTGGTGTTGACCTAGCATCGTGAGGACAATTGGGGAGCTACTGTGAATACAAGACAGTAGCGATCACAGTGAGAGCTTCGGCTCTCCTCTCCCAACCCGTCTGGTCAGCGTGGGAGTAGTAGACCAACTCCTCCCTCCGGGGAGAGGCCTCATCCACTAGTGGATTGAATATAGCTGTGATTTATTATATATATATATATATATATATATATATATATATATATATATATATATATACGAGGGTAATTAAAAAAGTTTCCGGCCTGACTAACCGGAATGGCTCGTTGTAAGAGTTCCGTTATAATTATTTTGAAAGAAGAAATATGTAAGAACTTTATAACTCCAGGAATTATTTTCAGTTTGAAAGGATTTAAGAATTTCTTCATGTACGTATAAGTTTATCAGATAGAGTTACATTGTATAATATTGTTCCTTCGATAATTTTAATCATTTGTATCTTCTACTTAGAGAAATGACACTAGATGACACAAGAAGTTTATGCTATGCTTTAACATTTAAATAGTTATGTATATGTCTGCTTCTTTTAAATTTATTTGGATTTATAATTTAGTTCTTAATTAAATCCCACGTAAATTCAGTATATTTTAAATATGTTTAAGGTGTAAATACATTTAAGGTGTAGACATTGTTGTACACTTGTTTCGGTGTCCACGTAAATCATCATACGAATTCTTTTAAATAAGAGTAGCGTGAAGATTTTAATATATTTTTTTAAATGAATTGAACTGAAAGTAAGTTTTTGTTTTATCCTTTTATTAGTAACAACATCATTATTTCTATCATTATCAATTCTTACGGTAGACATTATATAGAGTTTAAGCAATGAAATAAATTATTTGTACAACTTGCAATAGCAAATTTATGGGTTAAGAAACCTTTTCTCTAACCTTGATGCATCAACAAATCCACAAAGTAAAAAAATATAAATCAAATTCATCCATGAGATTAATATTTCCTTTACCAACCAACTTTGAATTAAGACCAGGATTGCTGCCTTCCAGATGATAGCGTTATATTGTAAGGTAAAACTGTTTACGGTAAGACTATAAATCGCTGTAAATGTAAAGTTCCAAGATGTACTAGAAATTAAATAACCAGTTTCAGTAAACGAGGTAAGTTCTGCACTATTGATTCTAGTTTCTAGTGAAAATCCATCCAACTGTTCTAGATATACACATTGTAGATACCGCTCCCATATCAGGGTCAGAGATGACAAAATAGATAATAGTCTGTAGTAACCAAAAATATACTTATTCGAAAATAGAATGGTTAATTGCCTTGTTTATAGTATAGTATAGTGATACGATTGTCCACAATTCATATGAAGTGTAGATTTTTAATTAGGCTTTGCACAGATACCATTCAGGTGACCGTTTAATAAGGAACCTTGGCAAATAGTTCGTATCATATCATTTTGTAACCTTTCCATCTGATAACGATACAGACGAGAGATTTCCTAATAAATTTGGTAACTATAGGATGTGATTTGAATAAATTAAGAATCAAGTTCGCCATTTAGGCGTTAACATTTGGCAAAATTAAATGTTTGTACTCTAACTTTATTTATTGATTTATTTGACAATATTTTGCTGACAGTGTCTGTAATTAAGTTTACTAAAAATTGGATCGATGTTGCTATTGTTTGACCAGCACTAAGAAAATACTGTTGGTCTTATGGCAACAGCGATGCCAGTTTGAGCATTGTAGACAAGAAGGAAACGAAACTCACTGAGCAGTTCCCGCGCTTCGCGTTGGCAACTCACAGAGACTAAAATAAAGTGTCTCTCGTGTAGAGTTCATTCGTTATACACGCTGAATAGTATTTTTTTCCCTGACAAATTGAAGAAAAGGATGAACTGTAGAAAGCTACTTCTGAATTAAACAAAAAAGTTTTCCTCTGTTATTATTACACGAAAAATATTGTGTGTCATATATAAAAGATGAACTTAAAAAAAAAAATGTCACTTTATATCCGTTTATTTCTAGTTCCTTCATGTGTAGCATGCGTTTCTTGTAATAAAATAAATGATAATTTTACATAAAGTTAACTTTTAAGAACAGAAATGAAGCAGGGAGAGGAGAGACAGCATTCCACACAATTCACTTCTCCGTCCTTACTGTAAGAACGTACTTGTGATTAAAAAGTAGACGGATAAAAAAAAATAACTTGATTAAAAAATCACTAAAATTGTTAGGTTAAGTGACTTGAACGAATTACGAATGTTATTTATGGCCTTTAGGCATCTAGGGCTCAGGCCGGGATAGTGGAAGGGAGAGGATTCGGGAAGGTGTCGGCCAGGACCTATGTTGAAGGTGCCATCCCGGCATTTGCCTGGTGTAACTGAGGAAAAACCCTGGAAAAACCTCAGTCAGGATGGTTGGCCGCTGGGATCGAACCCACGACCTCCCGAATGCTACGCCAACTCTACCACTGAGCTACAAAGGCTCGGTTTCCGTGACTTGAGTTGCTCAGCATCGAAATGGATTTCAAATAAGTGGCCGAATTGAAAACCAGTTAGGATGGTCGGCTATGGAGTTCGAACCCGCGTGCCTACCCAATACCAATACGAAATTTACGGCGTTATCACTAAGACCACAGGGACAGGAACGTTGCATCTTTGAGAGAAGATAAAAAGAAGTTTTTCAATTATTTCAGGATACATAGATAGATACATTTTATAACTTGTTATTCGCTCTTGATCATAGCATAACGTACAAAAATATTACGTTTCGACTGGCTGTATACCAACACAAGAGCCGACTGGGTAGCCGTGCGGTCTAAAAAGGCGTTAAGCTAACAAGATGCCGTTTAAATCCAAGTTCATCCCCATCGGCATGGATGGTGATTAGGGGTGAAAAATGTCCAAAATCACCTAAATTAGTATCGAATCCATAGTTTTCGGGGCCGCTAAGCTGATTATTGACAGTCCCGATGACATTAAAGCCAAAGTTTAGTCGAATAGTACCTAATAGAACCAAATAGAAGATTGGGGTAAATAGTAAATGCCAACATATTTTACTAATCATGCACCAACGGACGGACTCATCAACTAGTAAAATATAAAATTGAAGGGAAAAGCAAGGAATGCCGCAATAGAAATTTATTGAGGAAGTCAATTTATAATATTTTTAATCCACCATTACAAGAGCAGTACACCAAAGTTTTCAGTTATTCTCTGTAGACATTTCTTACCGATATCTTCAGTACTACGTACTGGTAATACGAACAACTAGTCTACCATCGATCCGTATGTGGCAAACTCACCTAAAATCCCAAATGATGCAATAAAATCTCTTCACCCTGGGAAAGTCTGTGCATCTTTCAGTGGATAAACAAACTAACAAACTAGAAAAGGGACCTTTGTGTGTTTAATCTGCTTTTCTATTCAACATTTTAGTAATTTTAGTTTCCGCCAATAGAATGCGCTATATTACATAATTACTAAAACTGGTCATAACCATTTGTAATATTCCTTATTATGTAAGCCTATTGTAAATTGGGTATTTCTTTTCCTGTAATTAGGCGACTTATAAATAAATAAATAAATAACATGCTTGTTGCTCGTTCCTTCGATTGAATGGACTACTTGCTTCTTAGTCAAAAATCTTTTAGTCAAGTTAGCGGATTCAAGTTGTCGACTATGTGGAATATGATTTAAATAATTCGGAAATAAGCGTTTATTTCACGCTTAATTGGTTACCTTTTTAATACGTCCACAATTACTTGGAGGGATGATTAGATCCTCTTTCTTTCTTAAAGAACTCAGATTAGAATCCAATTTAGACTGCAGATTCTGTCCTTAGAACGTCAATTCAAGGCGATGGAAGACAATAATAAAACGCTATTGGTATACTTTACCCAGGGACATTTGCATCATAAGCCTGCCTCCAAACAGGACACCAGTAATCATCATAATATATATAAGGAGGTACTCCTTTTATTTTATGGTGAGGTACTACTTACTGTATAAGGTGAATGGTGTATGGTTGGAGGTTTAAAAAGATCTGAAACACCAGCTTTAAGTTATCACTAACACGAATATAGCTTAGTTTAATAGTAGAGTTGTCCTTATATATAATTTAATGTGTCTTCCCTTATTTACTATCATCGCTAGTGGATTAGTCGGAGGTGGTAGGAATTGATGATTAATTCAGGAGTTGAAACAGGGGCAGGAACAAACTTCTTTCTCTCTTCATCCTATAAAATGGTACAGCAGATAAAAACGATCTTTGATTAGAGTCGTGAACTTTCAAGTTTTAGTGTTTCTAAACAAGAGAGAAGATCTTTCCTGTGCAAGAATATTATTCTGTAGCCAGTTTCCAAAATTGTTGATTTATGTAACGCTGTATAAACTGTTTCAGAATGAGAGATTGCCTCGCGGTATTTGCTGGTTATTTTTTTTCTTTCTCCTTTCCAGGACTTTAACTTCCTGTCTTGTGGAAGTTTCCGCTGTGTTTCAAGAGTCTCCCTCTTTCTCTCTGGATATGAGAGGGATAGAGAAAGGAGATAAAGAGTAGGAGGAAAAGTGATACTCTCTTGTATTAAAGGAAAACGAAGGATTCCTGAGTCTTGCATGAAAAAAGAGATAGGAAGAGAGAGGCAAAGAGAGAGATTCAGAAAATTGAGTTAATGCGGAATACTTATAGAAAAAAAGGGAAAAAGAAACTGTGGGAAGTTAAAGAGTATCCTTTCCTTGCGATACCCAGTACTGATTAAAATACGCCACTGTTTCAAGAGAAAACCAGATAAACACTTAACTTTTAATTTGCGAACATTCTTCTGAACGAATAGACTCTAACCTAAAGAAGGTGAAAGAACAGTTGAAACTTGTAAAAGATATTCTAATGGTTTGTCAAAATACGTACAAGGTAGTCTGTAAGCTCGTAAATCCTTTTATTCTCTTAGTTTTGGTCTACTAGTAGGCACTTACCGACAATGACAACAGGGGTTTGTTGTGACACAGTCACTTCAGAACTGGAAGTATATTGTGCTGTCAATGTCGTGTAGTAAAATGTTCAAGTCAGGAATTCACTAATTTGGAAATCTTAAGGACAGCATTGGGAAGACCTTCTACCTCAACCTCGGGACGAGCAGCCACGGCCAACAACGAACGAGCTCCGGTAATCAAAATTCCAAGGCATTTTGAGTTAAAGGCATTAACGGAGACGGGAACTGTTTAGTTAGCTTTTTTCATTTTCTCAAATTTCCTATTGCATTTTGTGTATCATTCCCAATATTAACATTATGTTTAACCATAAACCGAGCTGATTACGAAATTTGCTTTCGGAAAATTTACTTACAAGTTTTGCTATTCATTTGAAATTGCAAGTACTATTACCCATTTCAATGAATGATTAACAGGTAAAGAAAAAAAGAACAATCTCTAAATTATATACCAAAGTTACCTATATACCGACCATACTTTTCCATATTATCGCCTCCAAACAGCGACCCCAGCTTTTGTATTCCTTTGTTAAGCTACAACGGCATAGCCAGGAAATCAACATAGTTCTTGACTCCATTCATGAGCTGGGCACCAGCAATTCATGAATTTCCTGCACCAATCTCTCAAAGACAGAGTCCTCATTGAAAATCACATTACCATCGTGTACTCGACTAAATCGACAATGTATCTCGGCGTATAGATGGTGCATGACCAGGGTTCAATGAGGACAACACTCAATTACGATTAATGAATTCGATCCAAAGAAGTCGACCAGATCGTTGGTGAAAAACACTGTTGATTTCATACACTTTCTGATGAAATTTCCGAGAATTTTGAGAACTATTCTAATGCAGATTGGGTTCCAGTTGTCTAGTATTATGGATGGAGTCAACGATTGCCTAGGTACTCAGGTGGCGTCGTTCTTTGGCAACAGGCTGCAAAAGATGGTAAGACAGTGACGATAATTGTCTAAAGGGTTGTGACTAAGTGGAGACGTATTGTCAGTAGCTTTTGTATTAGAGAATATTTTTCATCTCTTTTTACTAATCAATTGGACGTTGATTTATGAGTGATCATCGTCTTTATTGTATTTCTGTGTTGGTACATAAAGGAGAGCAACTTTCCACAACTTATGTCATCTTTGTTTTATTTTAGAAGGTATTGTAGACAACTGCTTTAAAACTTCGAGAGGAGAGGATTAACGGAAGAAGAGACAAAGTGAGAAAGATTGTGAAGGGTATGAAATGTGAAAAAGAAATTAAGAGGCGAGAAAAGCAATATCGAAAGAGCAGAAATTTTACTTGTAACCAACGAACTATAGAATTTGAAAGAAAATAGGATGATTGATCAAAGATTTTGTATAGAGTATTGTGTTCTTTGAAACGCAAATCTAGGTTCTATCAAGGAGTAATGAAAAAGAAATGAGAGGACATCGAAATGCTGACTTCCAGGGGTAAAAATCAATACAAACACAAGACATGAGATGAAAAAGCACTAGTAAAAGTAAGTGAAGCAAGAGTAACACTGAAGAGAATAAACAAGAACCAGAGAAACTATTTGTAATACTATAGACACTCAAATATAAAGAACCTGACAACTTTAGAATGGAGGGAGAACTAACCAAATGAGAGCGACCTAACAGTTTCCGACTCACCAAATTGAAAGGATTCAATTGTTCTAGCATTAGTGTTTTGTTTTTTAAATGAGAAAGCTATTCAAATTCTACGAACCTGTCAGCTTTAGGATCACGATTTTTAAACGGACCAATTAATCGAGATCAGTTAATCAGTCAAAGGATCCCAAATCTTTGCTTTTACTGAGGCCTCCGTATGCGTGTGTGAATGCAGATGTGTGTGTGTGTTGGGGGAGGGGGGGATATGCGAGTGTATGTGTGATACACAGAGACGGATGGATATACAGAAAACGTGATAACACAAGAGGATAAAAAATCGGGGGCCGGAGTGTCCACTAAAAACACAAGGGATCAGAAATTACCTGATTTAAAGCCAGTTGTACAAAACATTTTAATCTTGAGTTATTTTAATCCACGAGTATATTTCCAAGTCATAGATAAAACAATTATAAATAGTGAACTTCCAATGTCTCTGTTACTTCATGCCACCTGGTGTTGGTTCAACCGAACTACGAATAAAAAGTAATGCGCAATATTTACGTTTTAATATATTGCGCATCCATAATGTGAAGTATCAGATATTCAGCCTCCACTTCATACTTTTCTCATTTTCTGAATCTAATGTACGAATTGCAAACTAGCATTATTTCATTACGTAGTTAGGCTAGACTAACACCAGGTGGCAGGAATGAGGAAAACAGAATGGGATACATCTATAGATTATTTTATCTATGACGCCTAGATTAACTTGTGGATTAAGCTAACTCCGGATTAAAATGTTTTGTACAACTGGCCCCAAGTGCACTTTCTGTTTTGTATAGTACTTTCTGTTTCGTACAGCGTGACTATAATTTGAAATGTACTTATGTTAATGGCGGCAACAAAATCGGTCCCATCCTACCACTTTCATTCATTTGACCATATCCCAGTGAGTATTCAATCAACTAAACCCACTGTGTCCAATCGTTAACTATTTCGTTATGTAGGCCTACCACAGATAAGAGTAAATAATCCTCTGCACCATGAACATAGTGGTAGACCTCCCTTCGACATGTACGCCTGTCCATATACAAATGAGAAACATTGAAGAAACATTTAATGGAACAAGTAGGGGGTCATGTTGCTCCCCCAATTGATGATCGATGTCTTTTGCATGTACTCATGCCTCATCCCGGTTTCTAGCGTTAAAAGCCTATTGATGTTTCGGTACGAACGCTGTTCCAAATCAAGATTGGCTTAATTGTTACTGTAAAGCGAATGCTAACTTTGAAACAACGAATTTTAACAAACATGCAAAAAACGGATTCAAATGTAGGGGTGATGCGAGGACATTAACAACAACTGCAACCAAATAGAAAAAAAAAAAGAAACGTCGACATGAATTCAGTCCATCAGCAGCAATTTGTTTTTTTAATTTACGTGCTTTTCTTTCCTAAACAAGACGGGCGTAGTATTTCCCACTTGGGTAACCAGTTTACTGTGATAACGAGCTAAATTATTTTTCTATGAAAAGGCACTAATTAAAGTGAATAAATCAACTTAATTTTCAGCCATTTCAGATAGTGGTTGGGTGGAAACGTTAAAAAAAAAAATCTTGAAAATCATCATGGAGATATATTTAATCCTATTGGATTATCATTCACAATATTGTAAGTTCACGAGCAATTGATCCCTGGAAATTTTTCTTTTTTAAAAATAGATTGGTACAAGTGTAATGGCTTCTACAGATGAGATGAGATATTTTTGTACAATATCATATTTCTCCAAAGTGTCCAGCAATCACTTAGGCGTCTATGAAA
The DNA here is from genome assembly GCA_022664845.1 of Lepisma saccharinum. Classification (NCBI taxonomy): domain Eukaryota; kingdom Metazoa; phylum Arthropoda; class Insecta; order Zygentoma; family Lepismatidae; genus Lepisma; species Lepisma saccharinum. The sequence continues at coordinate 131,421 of JAGDQP010000717.1, forward strand.
TTCCTGTGAAAATGAGAACAAATATACAGAGATGTGACAAATCAAAAGATAGGAGTAAAAGTAGAAAGCGACTTTGTAGAACAAATTGCAATGGGTAGAGGAGTGTGGCAAGGATATTATCTTTCGCCAACTTTATTATAACTACAAGAAATTCTCAAGAAACGTTTCAATAACAAAGGAGAAAAAACGGATTGAATTTGAAGATGATATGATTACTATTGAAGAAAATGAAACACCATTTAGCAAGATATTAAAACAGCTACACGAAAGCTGAGAGGAACTTGGAATGAAAATAAACGTGTAAAAGAAAATAAATTAAGGGAATAGTAATCGATAATAAAATAAAAACATTATCAACATCAAATTTTGAAGAGATAAAATAGGAGAAATATCTATAAGTGAAGATGTGAAGTGTGGAAAAAGAAATAAAGGCGAGAATAGTGAAAAAAAGGGGTATTTCTATTCACTAAGAAGATAATTTTTTGTTTGGATCAATGAAAAATGAATTGACGAAAGGGTTGAATAAATGTTTTGTGTGGAGCATTTTCATGTATAGAGCCGAAATGTGGCGTATGAGGATTGGAACCAGTCGAAATGTGAATATGGAGAAGAATGGAAAACATCAGCTGGACACAGAAGGTAAGTAATAAGGAAATACTTAAGAAAGTCTACTAAAGGAGAATGATAATTAAGACAATAAAGAACAGAGAAAAAGAATTGGTTAGTACATTGCTTATGAAGGTATACCATAGAACTGAAGGTATGTTTGAGAGGAAAAGAAAAGGAAGGAGGATGCAACCTCTTGACGGGATTACTAAAATTAATTATACGCTAACAAGGGATGATTGGGATGAATGGAGGGGCTTAATTCGCTTTGAAGAACCTGCCCCTTTCGTTACAGCCTTACTGTTGATAATGACAAAGAAGAAGCACAAGACCAGGTTAAGAGAAGATATCAGAGACCGGAAACATTTCTGATTTTAAGTCTATATTAACTAGTATTTCTTCCCTCCTAATGCATATATCAGATTTACACACCAACAAAAGCGTACAAGAAGCTTATTTTATCACCTTCTAAATAAAGATAAAGAAATTTAATTAAAACCTGGTTATTTTACTATATTCTTTGTTAAATACTTTGCTTCTCTTCCATTTGCCATATATATTTTCTTTTCTAAGTGAAAGAGCTGCTGTCTGGCCATACTGATTCCAAATGCGAAGAAATTCAGTTTATCAAAATTTCATTACTCACACTCACTTCTCTCTTCTTTCATTTATTATTTCTTTTTTACCGTGTTATTGTTCCTCACAATATCCAGATTTTAACATAAAATAATAGCTAAGCAAAGCAATACGTTTTGATTAAAAACTAAAAACATGTAAGAGTTTCACCAACTAACTAACTACTTAGCTTCATCAGAGTGTGTCTGATGAAGCCAAGTAGTTAGTTGGTGAAACTGTTACACGTTTTTAGTTTTTAATTAAAACGTATTGTTTTGCTCAGCTATTATTTTATTTTATGTTAAGTATATAAAAGCAAAGCTTGGACATGAAAAATACCAGATCTTAAAATAATAGTCCAAACTTTTTTTTTACTTGTGAACGAGATTTTTTTTTTTAGTTTATTAAGTGCATTGATAAGTAAATTACTAGGAAGTTGATTGTGTTGTCTCCAGGCCCTAACTTGGACACATTTTGGGAGTTATTCCTGATTTAAGTTTTTCAAGAAATTTCTTTCTAAAATCCATTTAAACTTAATTTAGGTTAACAATACAATCTGTATTTCTTCAAAGATTTAAACTGGAAATGTTCTTTTCAAGCTATGACATAACGTGGTATTCTTTTCACGCTATACGTCATATTCCGAATATCTGCTTTTAGGAAAAACTTGAAACATGATTAATAAATCAATCAAACAAATACACCTTAAAACTATCTCCAGAACTTTAACATACCCTCCCCCTTTTTTTTCAATTTCCCCATCCCATTTACTTGTTGTACATGAGTAAATCATCATATCTGATATGCTAAAAGAAATTATGATCTAGTATTCTGTTTAATAAATAATGAATATCGAGATACGTGCGTTTTATTGGTTGATTTTCCCTCACTCTCTCTCTCTCTAACTGCTCTAAAGCTTGATGTGGTTTCTCCTCGATATGAAATTCATCTTCACCATATGCGTAATGGTTCATTCGATATCGTCAGAGGAACTTGATGGTTGCCTCGTACATGTAATGAGTTTAAGAGAGGTATTATTACGTTAGAAGTTCTTTTTTTTTTTTAATTAATATTTTTGTAAATAGTAATGAATATTAATTATTATACAGCACAATTGGGAAAATGTTAATTACTCTTATATAAAGTACAGATACAAGTAAGTAAGGAAATAAACGAATTAATGTTTTATGTAATTAATTAAGAAAATATTGGTGCAATTACTTTATCTCTAATTAAAAGACTAGAGTAAGCAAATGCAGTATTTGCTTTTCTGTAATCAGGTGTACGAATTATACATTTAACGAAATTTTTCTTTATCTGTTATTAATTAGTAAAAGTGACACTGACCGGTTAGATGGTAGTGATCACATGTATCATTTTTACTTATTAATGGTCATTTCGATCTGCCTTTTTTTTTCAATAGAATTTTTGGAAATTGTCTAATTTATCTGAGGAATCTCTTGAATACCCATTGCACAATTTTGTAATATGTACTTGTGGATAGACCAGATTTGAAGTCTAATGACAGCTCTATTATTAGCGGTACTGGAAATATGAAGCTTTAACGTGCATTTTGCTTTCGACAGCCTGTAGATCCGAAGTGCCGTCAAATATCCACCCGTCGCTCGTCAAGGATCTTCTTTTTAATGTTTGGGAACAACAAGAAGTCATTAGGTGATTGTCTTAATCGGGTGAGTACGGACAGTCATAAATTCGACATTTTTACTGGACAAAAAGATAAATCAACAGTTGTGTGTGCTGAGTGAGAGCTGGCGTTGTCGTGGTGAAGAATGATTCGACGTTTTGGCTTTGCTTCACGTAATTCATTGATCGATATAGGTCATAGCGTGAGCTAAGTGTACTGTATGATTTAATTTAAATGTGAATTTATTAAGCTTCACATTTAATGAGTGTGTTGTCATTGTTGTTAATTAAACGAATTTATTTAATTTCGGAAATTTACTATTTTGATTGAGAGCATTGTTAAGAAGCAACTTGAAATTAATTATTGCTACATGGTAAATTTCATGAAAGAGTATATGGGTAACTTGTTTGTTATATATATTGAACAAATTAGTTCCAGCAGCTGATATAGAGGTCTTTGTGAACTTTGCGATGTATACTAAATAGAGAAACGTTTTTATTTGTGGAAGAATAGAGGTGAATTTGACAAAGATTAAAAATATTTAATATTGCAGTTTAATTACAGAAATAAAGAAATAAATTTATGTCAGGATTTGAGTAAACCCAAAGCTGGAAGTTACGGAATGATAGAAAGTTATGTTCTTCGAGCAGTTGTAAACCATTGTTGTGTTTGTTTGGAAATTTAACAATTTGATTTAACAAATCATTTGTCTTATTGGCTTAAAGCCTAATACATATCTTTTATTGCTTCTAGTTTACATTGAGTGAAACTGCAGTGCTTTATCCCTTTATGTTTTACTCTTTGTCTTGTCCTGACACGGAATTCTACTTAAAGAGAGCATTAGCCTCCGCTGCAAAGAGTTTAAGTTTCACGTAGCAGAATTAGAGCACTGTTGTCTCTTTTTCAACATGTATAAGCTAAATGCATGTTCGACAGATCGTTCTATCAGCCTAAAAATGTAGAAGAACCCATGTTGGAAGAAAGGCGACCCTGAGATTATTTATAAAGGAACATTGAGCAACGTTTGAGAAGATAGATCTTCGTTTACAATAAGGATTGAAAGTTCGACGAATCAGATAAGATACACACACACACGACTTCTGGCAAACAAATTGTTGTATACCACTCAGCATTTACAGTCCTTCGATCTCCTATAGAGCTATGGTTGCAACATGTCCGATACAACCAAACAAAAACACTCATTTGCTTCGCAGCACTCCTCGAACGAACAACTTTGTAAATTTCGCCTAACTTTGAAACACTCAATGGATTGCTGTTTAGTTTCGGGTTCGTAGGAATAAATCCAAGTTTCGTTTCCTGTAACGATGTAGTACACCAAATTTGACTTACGTAGGTTGATTTTTGTTTAGCATTTCTTTACACCACTTGATACGACCCTGTTTTTAAGTTTCGGTCAAGTTGTGTGGGATCCAACGGCTTGAAAGCTTTCGTACGTTCAGGTAACCATGCATAATTGTATGTATTGCTTCCATGTCAATGTTCAAGGATGCTTAAATCTCACGGAATGTCATATGCCGATCTCTCTCAATCATGCCACGTACAGCCTCAACATTACTGACAACAGACGGGGATGGACGACCTTCACGAAATTCATCACTGAGAAATGTGCGACCACACTGGAATTCGGAAAACCAATTATACACAGTTCTATTAGATAGTTCTTCATCCTGAAAAGTAAAATTAAATCTCTCGATGCATTTTTTTTCGTGTTAAATTTAAAATTTAAATAATAAAAAATCATTGCTTTAAAGGTTTCGAGCGAAATTTTCATTTCTGAAACAAAACTACTTCTTCCATTTGCTGTGAAAAACAAATGCATAGGCGTAAACAAACAATCAAAGATAATTTAAACATAGAAAGGTCTCATCTTCCGAAATTTATGATAGCGGAACACTAGCGCCACTGTTGGTGGTATTTTGCAGACAATTTTCCAGCAGCCCTCGTATTGATACTGCCTATAATTCAAGTCGAAGAACCTGGAATGTCAAAAATCTGGAAACTTATCCTTAAAAATGTATTTTATTTACTTTCAATACAATAATATGTCTTTGATTACGTGGTTGTCTAACATCATTTGCTTTGAATAGTCGATCCGATTAGTGTAGTAACTGACTTACGTGTTTAAGTAGTCAGGTGATTCAATTATTCATCCAATCAATCAATAATACATTTATTCATTCAACTAAACAGAGTTACCAAAGTATTCATTCAATCAATCATTCAGCATTCTCTTGTATTTCTAAAGACCATACTGAAAATTCGCCTCTGATTAGTCAAATGAATAAGGGGACTGATTAGAGAACAGAAGATTCCAAGGGGAGTTGTTGAGCCCGGGTTGGCGCAGAGGTTAGCACGCCCTCTTTCTGTGTGCGTGATCACGGATTTAAGTCATGTACGGGCTCATTATACGAGGTAGTTAGCAAAAATTGACTTTAGCAAACTTGTGTTACTTTAGCAAAAACTGTAGGTCCAGTCCTTAAAAGTCCACCAGTTCGTTTAGGACGTTAATAATAATTTCAGCCAAGGGAGCTGAGGAAAAGATTTGCTAAGTGTTTTGTATGGACTGTGGTTTTCTACGATTCAAAGACATGGACAATAAGGAAAAAGAACAAAAACGTTTTTAGAAGCTTTCGAAATGGGACTATTGGGAAGATGATTAAATGGAAGAATAGGGTGAGCAATGAAGGAAGTGTTAAGGAGGATAGGAGAACAAAGGATCCTTATGAAAACCATAGCAGGTTGGATTGACCAAATCATAAGAAGGAACTGCTTACTATGTACATTGAAGGACAGAGAGGAAGAGGAAGAATAAGATTTTGGAATATTGACGGATTTGAGGAAAAGAGTGGTCTACCAGCAGATGAAGAAAAGGAGTACTGGACAAGGAAAGTTGAAGACAAAAGCTGTTGAGTTGAACCTGTTTTACGACAGATTCCTGAAAGAGAATAAGTGCCCATATCGTAAGATGTAACACTTACTATAAGTACCCAGAATAAGTGTTATATTTGTCACTTCAAATATTATTTTTCACATTTTAAACAGGCAGAAAAACAGAAGTATGAACACTGTTTATGTATTGAAAGAGAGAAAAGGTGACATAATTCGAAAGTCACGCAAACAGGAGTTGAAAAATTACTGAAGATATATTCTAGCATCAAGGAAAGATGAGGAAAACGTGAAGAAGGAGTTAAACATGCATTGTATGAAGTCAGACTTCATCATCAGATCACACATGAAGAATAGAGAAAGGTTCGTTGTGTCTTTCTTTTTCTTCCGTCTCATATTTCGTAAACGGAAATAGGAAATCCATGTAACCATTCGCTCTTTCTCCCTCTGTATTCTTTTTCACAGTGACCCACCATCATACATTCTCCGTATTCCCCTATTACATAAGTTGAAGTAGTTTTTTGTTTGAAGAACAATGTATCATGGGATAGAATAGTTCTTTGAAGCTAAAGGCGGGAGAATGGGATGGCAAAAGGGATTGAATTTAAAGAAAACGAGGGCGGCTGTGTACGACAAAAAGGAGTAAAAAATTGAAAGAAGTTTTTTTTTTAAAAAAAAATAGTGCTGGAGGGAGAGGGTAAATGCACAACTCTAGTTTAGGACAAGAGATGAAGTGGTAACAGTGGAGGGGGAAGAGCAGAAGATGCAAAGAGTCTACTTGAGTCGTGATGGTGTTTCCATGTACGATGCAGACTCTTTGTCCTGTTTCTTTTTTTATTTATCGTAGTTTACGGGAAAGTTCTGAGTACATATGTTATTCAAGTAGAACACACATTCAGTGGCGGTTCTAGAGGAAAAAACTGGGGGGCGGGGCAACTCTGAACGTTGCATATTATATGTATATATACCAGGGTGAGTCATATGTTCGTAGCGTTTTCATGGATAATGTGCAGCACTCGCCTCCCCCTGTACCACAAAAGCCAGTTCGGCGAAGTACATCCCATCCCACTGTATGGTCCTTCTCCAACGTTTCACCAGTAACACAAGCCACTGACGATACCAGGCTGCAGACTTTGAAGCAAAGAACTCAGTATTGCCAGTTGTCACATCATCCACGGAATGGAATTGTGTGCCCCGCAGGAAGTGTGCCATGGAACGAAACAGATGAAAATCAGATGGCGCAAGGACGGGACTGTAGGGGTGGTGGTAAAATGTCCACGCCATCCATGTCCGCAATATGCTGGCGGACTTTTCTTGACCTGTGGCATGGAGCGTTGTCAAATTGGAGGAGCAGTCGCTTTCGGTCCATCAGTGCTGGATAACAGCGGCGTACAATGTCGTATACCCATTGCAGCTGTTCAGCATACAATGTCTCATCTACGGAACGACCATGTGGAACGAGCTCCCAACTGCACCGGACCTTCGAAATTCCACCACACAAACAGCATTGTCTTCTCTTCAAACCGCCCTCTTTGAACCACTGGCTGCGCCTCGGTACCTGGTCGAAGCCATTGTTTCCCGGTGTCAGGATAACGAAGAAAGATCCACTTTTCATCATTCGTGATGATCCGCCGCCAAAACCTGTCGTCAGTTGGGGTTCGAAGCAGTTCTTCACACAGGGTCACACGTTGTTGAGCTTGAGCGGGAGTCAAATCATGGGGAACCATCCTCGGTTGCCTGGAGCGAAACCCAAGTTGATGCAGATCAGGAACGACACTGGTTTGTGATGTATGGACCTCATCTTCCAGCTGACGGGAACTGGTTCCTGGGTTTCCTTCAACAGCGTTCAGGAGGACATCGATATCCGTCGTCACAGGGCGTCCACTCTTGGGTTTGTCATCGAGACTGGTGTCACCAGACCGAAAACGTTGAAACCACTTTCTAGCTGTGGACAGTACCTTCACCTTCTACGGCACAAATTTCCTTGGCTGCTGCTGCTGAATTTAACCCCTTTTTCCAGTAATGGCGTAGAAGCACACGACATACAAGTTTCTCCTCAGCCATTGTCCTGCCAACTGTGTATTCAACGCACCGTTAGCGCTGTGATCAGACAGACACGTGACACACTTCCTGCCACCACCACCTTCACCTGTTCTACACGTTGCACATGGTTTTCCGGCATCGATTGGGCGAGGCCACCCAACGCTACGAACATATGACTCACTCTGGTATATATATATAAGTGTTTCTATTTGATGCTGACCTGCTGCCCATAATCTACATTCTCTTTTTTTCCTCTTTTGCCTTACCACCATTCGTTCCAATTCGTTTTTCAGTACAAGCTCTTCTCAGACAATGACCCAACAAATGTTTGTGTGGGTGGGTATAGTACACATTAGTCATTTTTTTTAAAATTGCATATTAATTCTCCTTAGGTACATCTATGAAGGAAATATGTACGTATAAAACCTTTTTCAGTGTAAGAAAACTATAATTAGTTGAAGCAAAAAAGTGAACATTTTAATATTTTTCATCAGTGCATGGAATTTATGGAATTTACAGAGGGAAACTTATAGTTAACTGCCAAATTTACACTGGATAAAATGACTTGATTGGATTTTACACTACATAAAACGGCATTAAGAGTCCCTCCCTCTACACAAACACACTTAAAAATCAATAAATACCACACTGAATATATTGTATAATTCAACACCAATTTAGACCTAAATAAGATGATTAAAAAAAAATATATTACTTTTTATTTGTAGGTCGGACTAGAATTTCCTATATTATTTTTATAGTAAGAAGTAAGTCGGACAACGATTAGCGTTCTGTCGTTTTCGGTATAAGCTACTGGTGATATAATTTCGAAATAACATCGCATTGCCTATAAGCAATAAATTAAATTTTTAGATTATGTGATCTTCCCTTTGTTACAACGTGAAGACTTCTAAAAGGTTTTAAAAACAAAAAATACTGTGTTACATAACCAAAAAAACAATAAAATAACTACTTGAAACTTGTTCTAAGAAATTAAAAAATCACTTAAAACTCGACAAAATGTACACTGTGACTCCTTCCCCCACCTCATGTTTATAGAAGAAGCTTATCATGGTATACTTCATATCATGTTCAAGAGTCGATAACATTAAACTTCTTGCAAAATAAATATTAATTATACTAAATATTTCAAGACAATTGAGGATATTAGTTTATCTTCACTGCAAAAAACTGGGAGGGACTAGGCCTCTCCGGCCCCGGCCTAGAACCGCCTCTGCACATATTCTTTGTCTTTCCTCCTTCTCTCTGTCTGTCTGTCTCTCTCCCTCTCTCTTTCTTTCTCTCTCTCTCACACACACACACAGAGACATACATTAGGTATGGATATATAGATAGATATTCCCGATGGGGGCTCAAATATTTCGGTGTTGACCCAGCATCGTGAGGACAATTGGGGAGCTGCTGTGAATAAAAGACAGTGGCGATCACAGCGAGAGCTTCGGCTCTCCTCTCCCAACCCGTCTGGTCAGCGTGGGAGCAGTATACCAACTCCTCCCTTCGGGGAGAGGCCTCATCCACTAGTGGATTGAATATGGCTGTGATTTATTATTATTATTATGTAGATATACAGGGCGTTAGTGGGTAAGAAAGAAAATGTTCTATTGAAGAAATCTTCGGTGCCGAGAAACCTCAGAGTGGGCAATTGTAAAGGAAGTCACATTTGCTCTATACAAAATTGCATATTTCAAAAGCGTTCAATAAGTGCGTCTGCTTAAGGTAACTTGTAAACGAAGTAGGGATTCCCGAATAGTTCTAGTAGAAAACTTAGATCAAAATACGCATGTATGTGACGACGTCCCAACGGCCAACAAAAATCCATTGACCTCAAGTCGATAACTCAAACAGATATAAGATAATAATTGAAAAAAACAAACTGTTTGGCTGCACAACTACCAGTAAAATAGATTTTGCGATAAAGGGAGGTTTCCCTATTTGCCTAAAATGAAACAGCGTTGCAGTGGTTATAGTATTACAAATGAGAATGAATTATGCAAGCACCGTGCTCCTAACCAAGACATCACCATTGTTGAAACGCCTCAGAAATTCCTTACATGGAGGATATTGTAGAACATTGTATAGAAATACATGTACCGAAGGTTGCTATTCAAAGTATGGTTGTAGGAAAAAGAGGAACAGAAAGAAACCTTAAGCAACTTTAGTATGCACTTTTTTTTAGTATGAGCTACATTTTAAGGCAGTGTACATTAATGCACACTCTTGCACTATAGTTGCAGCTGGATAAATTATGTAGATCATTTAGAAATTTACACCTGCCTGTTCGACCCAAATTTGCACTGCACAAATATAAAATGTGACGTCACATCCGTTACCATTGTTCTGTCCTTATTTAAAGATCATTGCAGATAGTGTAACCCGACCGAACTGACCCTAGAAATAAAGTCGAACACCAAAAGATAGGAAGGAAAAGTAAATGATCGGCGGAGCTAAGTTTGCATCGAAAGTCCTACCGCAATTGGGTACAATATTAATGATGATACTCAGATACTACTGAAATTCGTTCAAACTTGACCAATAAGTGAAGAACTCATTAGTACTCTGTCATCATTAGTCACCGTTTGCGTCCTCGTTTTACAATGCATGAAGATTTCAGCCCACTAATACAACCATACGTTACTTCCAGCTGGTTATGGTTTTGCGTTTTCGAGATCTATAATCAATACGGTGGATGTCTGTTGACCTCTACATAAAAAGATAGTTTTCGAACTACATTAACTGAGTGAAACAAGAATCCCAAATTTTGATGGTGTTGGCGGCGGTGTTTTATGTGTGTCGCCGCAGATCGTTCTGATGGGAGAATCCAGCAACCACATCTAGGAAAAGGCCATAATATTGGCCAACAGGAGTTCTCATCAATACAGGGGTAAAATTGTATGTAATATGGAAATTTAGTAACAGGTACATCACTATCATCTAACCCAGTGTTGGTTCTCTCCTTCCTTCCACTATCCAGCCCCCGGTAACCTCAATTCCATGTATCCAAGAGAGAGAGAGAGAGAGAGAGAGAGAGAGAGGAAAAATGAGTGGGACCAGTAACGTCGAAAAGCAGAAACAGATAATGTAAACCTGTGATGAAATTCGCCGGCTGCCTGGTTGAGCATTGGGATTAGTAACTGCATAGCTTCAAAGTAACCCCAGGTGACACTGCGGCTCACGTCACAATCAAATAACATCACAGCAGCAGGCATCCATATCTGTGACGTCACGCCTTGTGGATATGATAAACTAGGTTGTTGTACTGACTCGTAACTTTGTAGAGAGAGAGAGAGAGAGAAAGAGAGAGAAGAGAATTGTGTTAGAGTATATGTATGGCTGTATGTTAGTGTTAATATGAGTAGTTCGTGTGTGTGTTTGTGTGTGAGTATGTAGTGAAAAAAATGTCCTGATTTCAGTTAGGATTATCCATCATCCTTTTTGGATTTAATCGATTTTGGAAACTGCCATAAATTGTGGAAATGTTGGCCAAATGGCAATTATTTCCTCGTCGGCAACAGAAGAGGCCAGTTATTAACGCTTTTCAACCAAAATCCTTTTTTTAGAATTTTGCCATGAAAGCAAACCTTTCTGATAGAGTACAGTCGTATTACATTTGCCTGTCTGTTTGGCAATGTTCGCTACGTTTGTCCAAGAAACTGTACTGATACTATACAAGACAGTGAGCGAATAAATGGATTATTATTCGACATTACAGTGAGTTACCCGTTTTAAAATCTCTGTATGTTGAAACACATTTTTAATTATTTATATAGAGGCGTCTAAACTTTGCGTCATCACCAGTGACGTAATAACTCGCCAAATAATGACATAAGCCATCCATTGAAGATGATAGGTAAGAAGAGTTACTTTAGCACGCAACGTCAATACCATCAGAATATAATACTTTCGTAGGTAACCGATTCTAAGGTATACCTAGATCCATAAAAATAAATGGCCGATAACGACATTCCTAAGTCAGATAATATGAGAATGGAGAACCAATATTCGCTAACATTCCACGTATTGTGTTTATAAATGATTATTTGTTCAGTGTTGCCAGTTTCAACAAACTGTTGGCTTTAGAATAATTTTTCATTTTCTTTGAACACTTCTCAATCATAAACATTGCCCTAGTGCAGTGGTTCTCAAACTTTTCTGGCCATGGAGCCCTTTTAACCCAAATAAGAGGCAGGGGACCCAAACATATTTTTTTCGGCGCTGTTTTATGAACAGTTTAAAAAAATGTTCATGTATAATACGAGCCGATGATCCAAACCTCGTAAGCCAGTTGGTAACGACGCGGGCTTCTGATCAGGAACGTGGAGGTAAGAGATTTTGACCCCTGATGCCGGCTATCATAACTGAAATGTTCTGACGTTTTCCTACAAGTGGTCGTGAAAATACCTGGATTGTATCTCAATTAAGGCCCTACCGCTACTTTCCAATCCCTGACCTTGAAACAGTGGTCACAGAGAGACATCATCCCTCAGATGTGACAGGCAATGACAAATATTGCCAATTCAGCCGAGAAAAGAAAATTAGAATGGACAGTGCTTATACGATGGTGAGTTTCACTACTGAGACAAATTGGTTTCAGTCAACAGTAAAAGCAACACTTTAGTTTTTCTAATATTCTGGCATTCTTCATAAACAAGAACAATAACTATCAAAGAACAAAGAAATTACACAAATCCACGACAATTTATCCTGATATGTATTCACTCACCTCAGTGCGACGAATACAGTTGTTTCCTGCCCATAAAAAGTTCTTTCGCCTCTCTGTTTATGGAAGAGAGTTGCAGTCGCACGTGAGGCTCAGTAGCGTGTTGCTGTATTTAATATTTTGTGAAAAAATAGAATGTAATACCAGTCTCGCACAAATATATATCAAAAAAGGGAAGTAGAATTCAGATAGTCTTTTGCACCAAATTCTGGTGGTATTTTATTAATTCCGGGACTATTATCAAACATCTTTTAAGAGGCTTGTTTCCAAAAAGGTCAAGAAATTGACACCATAGAGGAGACGAAAACGGATCAGAACTCTTGGTGAAGCAATAAATAGACAACATTTTGAGATGTATCACTACCGTTGGTGCGTATGTCGGTGTTGGTGACTTTCTTTGCTTTATAAAAACTGGGAGAGGTCACTTACCCAAATGTCTTGGCAACTAAACTGAAGGGTACTAGCGACAAACACTAAAACAAGGGGGGGGGGGTGACACTAAAACCTATAGCTGGCATGTGCCTCCAGAATCGTCCCGAGAGTAGTTGCCGAGTGAACAAACTCTTTACCCTCTTTTGGTCTTGTATTTGAAATTAACCGCATTCTTCTTGTTTTATTGCTAAAATGTAAAGAAATATTGGAGAGTATGTTTCCAGCAAATTCTAATAGCGATGCTTTGAAAAATTCGTTGCTCTTTTCTCATCATCAATTTTCCTCTTTGTGGTGGTATCTTCTACCTACTTGCTATTTCAAGACTAAATGGATGCATTGAAAACGAGATTGAACTGATATAACTTTTACATTTTTGACACTGGAACATATCGCTGAGTAGCGTTGATATGTCGTTTGAATGAAAAATATGTATAGAATGTACAGTCACTGCATAGCGAAAGGAAAGAAGTTCAGCTATTATTTCAGAATCTTATCTGTCGACACCAGGATTTTTCAAAGAATGTTGTCGCGGAGACCCGGTGAAGTCTTCACGGAGCCTCAGAGAACAGCCAGAAAACCGCTGCACCTAGCGCATTGTTTGAGTACGTCTGACTTTGATTTGCTAATTTACCTCGACTTATTTCATTATTTTGCAAGATATATAACTTTAAAGATGGCAACGAATCGCGCTAAGTCGGAATACCAGAAAGGAAATCAGGATTAAGGAATTGGAATGACAGTTTTTGTGTTTTCAGAGTTCTGGAATTTCGAGAAGTCGAAATTCCGTCAGGACAATGTTTCAGAAAGTCTGAACTTCGGAGTGTCGTCTTCGAAAGTTGTCACCAAATGATGAAAATAATATCTGGGATCCTCGATTTGTAAATCAGCCGTCTGAAAGATCAAGAAAACATGCTTTCAGTTTTCAGAACATTTGAGGTAACACTTGATAAATGAGTTGTAGTAAAACAGTGTGAATTCTTACGATGAAATTCCAAACTGGTGGTGTTCAGAATTTCTAAATAATCCTGCTCAGAATTTCGAAAAGTGGGAATTCCGCCATGTCGGAATGTCAGAAAAAGTCGGAATTCAGGGATGAAGGAATTTTTGAAATATCGGATTTCCTGTATGTCTGCATTTCGGAATTCCACAAGAACCAGAGTCAAAGGAATTCCGAATTTCGGAATTGACTTCAAACTTTCGTACACCTCTACCCCTAGTTCCGAAAATACATTTTTCAAAAGGAATCTTGAAACAAATTTTATTTTTCTTGTATTGATATAAATAATTTAGTCCGAAATTTGTCCCATTTTCTCAGGGTTACAATGTGTATGGTAATAACCAATAAGGAGCCATGTCGGAATACTTTAAAACTGAGTAAAAGTTCCATGTAAATAGTATAATTTCGTTTGATTTGTCTTGGATATAATTCCGCAGCAACATGTTTTGATAACGATTTTCTTTCCTAATGAGATTTGCTTCACTTTGTTATTTAAGGCAGCCAAAAATTGAACTATGGTGAGCAATACTGCCTATTCAAATGTAGTGTATTCGTAGTCAGGTGAGAAAACATTAATGCTCGACTGCGAAGAAGTAGACCTAGGCAAGACCATGGTTTAGGCTAAGTTCGTGCGTTTTGAAAATTGATGTTTAATCCTAAGCCTGACTTAGAATAAGACTTATCTCCGTCTTTGCAATCGGCCCCAAACATTTTTAGAAATAATTTGAGTTGTTTCCCGTGCACCTATACTTAACTGAACGTACTTGTCAGCGCTAAACAATGCTTCCTCGTAATGTGCACAACAAACAGGAAGTTATAATAAATCTTGCTCCAGGAATGTTTCCGTATGCGTGAAATTAGTACATGTGAGTATTATAAGGATAGTTTCATTAGCGGTGAACACTGAACATGCGGTTTCATTGTAACTGTTGTACACACACAAACACATATACAATATATATATATATATATATATATATATATATATATATATATATAT
>JAGDQP010000718.1:2432-29614 GCA_022664845.1 Lepisma saccharinum
CACAGCCATATTCAATCCACTAATGGATGAGGCCTTTTCCGGAAGGGAGGAGTTGGTCTACTGCTCACACGCTGACCAGACGGGTTGGGAGAGGAGAGCCGAAGCTCGCACTGTGATCGCCACTGTCTTTTATTCACAGCAGCTCCCCAATTGTCCTCACGATGCTGGGTCAACAGCGAAATTTTTTTGCACTGAAGTCGAGCGCGCTACCGACTAGGCTATGCTGGAGTTGATAAACCATACAAAAAATGGCTTCCAAATAGGCTTCTTAGCTGCTAGTAAACATCATAACACCTTGTCACTTCCATGAAAATATTTTCAACTTCTGTCAAATAAAAATGTTCCGATTTTCTACCTAATCTTGATCGAAACAACTTCTACAGGGTAGAAATTTATCCCTGGTAGGGACGAAAAATAAGTTTGTCAGGGTGGGAAATTTTTTGGAAGGGGGCGAATCCTGGGTATACCGCCCGCTAATTCACACACTGATTCAACAGTGGTAGGAGGTTGTACTTCAATTTTGTAATAATATAACAGCATTAGGTTGTATGTAGGGGATATGCAAATGATCTACGTATCTCCTTAAAAAGAAGAAAAGAGTTCCATGTTTTCAGGTTCTCGTCATGGGATCGGTGACGAAATGTTAAGAGAAGGAAGTGTGGAAGGCCCAGAGGTTTAATAGCACTCGGACCAGAGCTGACTCGTCACAGCCATGACTGTGATTCTGTACTAACTATTCAAAAATATTTTTTATAAAGTTAAGACATTTTGAGCGCCCATATCATGAAAACTCAGAACAACACAACGAAGACGGGTGTCAATATGGAAAGCATAAATATATATATATATATATGTAATGACAAAACACAAACATTTGTATCACAATCGAGGGCATATTTATGGACCGTCTTTTGCCAGGGTATTGTGATGCCAGAATTAATGGTTCATATGAGATATTTACAACGGTAAAATCTGAACGAGGATTTAGCTGCTACCCAGCGCAGAAATTTGTTTCAGCAGGTGCTCAAATATGCTTCGTGACACTATAACAAACTTTTGTAAAACGTGATTTCCTTCTCGCCATCCACCCGCATAGAATTTTATTAGTTGGAACTTCCGTAAGCGCTGCAGGCTGTTTACCCACTGCAGTTCACTTGTATCCGCAGCTTTAGGATTCCCTTTTTTCTTCTATGCTTCCGGCGCTTCTCGCTGTTTTTTCTCTTGCTCTTTTTTCAGCCACATGTTTTCACCAACACTCCACTAAATAAGCCGCAGCTGTCGCCCCACTTAACGTGGTTCCCGCCACTCACCAAACACAGCGAACATCGAGGTAACTGACGCACAACTACTGGAAACGAACTTAAAGCAAAACGCAATCAAGAGCTACTATATTTTCTTTTTACATATTAATTAAAATAATCATATTAATCATGTGTAATTAATTACACATTAATTAAAATAATCATAATATATCATCCTACACTTGGCGATGAATATAACAACAGATAGAAACATTCATATCTATGATATTAGGGGAAACAATTTCTAACTGACTCATTAGTGCTTGCTGATTGCTGCCTTTTAACTAGAGAGCACTCTAATTACACCATAAGGTTAGAAGATTAAGACAGTGAAGAATATAAGTATAAATAAGGATGTGTGATATTACACTTAAACATTTAAAGTATATAAAATACTCTAATTGCTGAAAATTAATAAAAATAATAAAGTAGTAAATAAAACCAATATTGTTTCGGGTAGGATGAAATTTAAAAACATAATCAGGATAAACGTGTGAGTTCCTTCAGCCAGAAATGTACTATTTGTTTTAATAAAAAAGGAGAGTGTTAAAAATTGGTTAATTTTTGTCCCCGTGAGAATACCTCAGAAGGTTATTTAATGGGCCCTGAACTGACAGACAATATATGTTACTTGACCGAAGTGACGGGAAGCTTATTAGAATGACTGACGCATTAAAATAGTGTAGTTACACAAAACATACTATGTTGACGAACGAGATATGGTTGCTTAGTTGCCGAAGAGTAAATAACTTTTTCAGATTGTAGAACATGTGAACAGCCGCCAAATGAAAACATGTAAAGTCCTAAGTTTCTTAACTTCATAAAACCGGAAAGTTATACACACATATTATACATGTTTGTGATGGGACACGAATCTGATTATCCTGCATTTATGTTTCTACGAAAACAAGTATTCCAAATTGTACATAATAACAGTCGTTTGTGATCATATGTCATCTATGTGTATCGTTTTTAAATTGAAGTGATAATGTGCGATGGTTGGATGTAAGTTACAAACGAACACTTTCTACCGATAAACGAAAATGTGAGTCTGAAAGAACAAAACGCGAAATTGTCTCTCAATTAATAAAACTAATATTAATAATATTACTAATAATTTGAGTGACAATAAGAAAGAAGTGCGGTACAGGGGGATGTAGGGGTAGCGCTCTACATATTCTCGACCGACGGCACGATGTGAGATAGGATGATCAGGCACATTCGACCGTCTTTACCTACTATGGGCACTCCTGAGACTTGAGTGTACTTCAAAGCGCCAAGCTTGGACGCACTAAAGGAATTTATCCAGCGTCCTGGCCAAGATTTGAATCCGGGAGCCCGGTCTTTCGTAGACAACACCCGCAGAATTACGGAATTCTTATTATTATTCTGTAATATCATGCACATAATGAACGTGATGTTATCACTACTAACCTTATTTAACATTCATAATGCATGTGTTTTGTGTGCAGGAGTGCGGCAAGGAGCTGAACCAGATTTCTCCAGATTTAAAATGGAACAGATGTCTGTTTTCTATATACATTTATGGGGACGGACATGGAAGCATACCGAATGATTCATGAACTCTGTGTTCTTAGTTAAAACAAAACAATGTTCATCTGGAACCTACCTACCAATACCATCTATTATTAATACATATGTAACCGCGACACTTACTGCAGAGACTGTATATCTGGCAATAAAATATTAATGATTTGTTTCCTCTCAATTAATTTTCACAATCTGTCACACGCTTGCACTCATAAGGAAACAGCTTTCCAAAGCGAAGCAGAAACGACGCCAAGTTTTACAGGAACTTTTATAGATCTATGATTTTGTATTTCTGAAAGCGATTCATTTTCATCAATATTCTCGTTTTCGGTTTATTACAGGCAAATTCAGTGTATTTGGAATCATTACATTACAGAAGTTCTCCTTGTCAGCTGCTAAAAGAAAGATTAAATTGTATTCGATTATCTCAAAGAACTTGCTTACAAACGAAATCTCTCTCCTGTTAACCACCACTTCAATAGAACAGGAGTGAAAAAAATCCTATCAGTGAACTTTGAAAGTCGGCCATTCGCAGTCGTACACGTAGGCGCATGGTAATTGCATTGTAAGGTCTTGCGAATTGCGATCTAACAAGGAAGGGTCACGGTTCTTAAACACACAAATCCTATTCACACCTAATGCATCGCAAGCAACATAACGAGATATGTACATTACCAAAATTTAAGGTGCCATGGTCCAGTGGAAGGAGAGCTAGGGGCTCCGGAACTTCGAATGTTACAAAAATGTATATAAAAGCAGTAGTGAGGTTTCAATAGAATATCTGGAAAACGGGAAAAGTAATCAATATAGTACTGACCACAAGTAATAGCAAAAACAATAAGCAGTGCTGCCATCTAGGAAGCAGTGTTGCCAACGCAGAACAAAGTTACATTTTTTAAATAGCATTATATACCAATTAGTGGACAGTGGAAAAGTACTGACAATAGAAAAAAAAATAGTACAAGTTGGTTGCACAGTGCTGCAAACTATAGATAATACATGAGACGAAAGCTGTCGAGTCATGCTTAATATATTATAATGAGTTCCTTTTCGGATAAAAAATAAATGCAACAACAGGGAACATGAAAGAGTATCTTTATTTGTGTTTGATTTTGATGTCCAATACAACCTCAGTAATCCGGCCTCTCGGAACTTGTGCTAGATTAATAGGGAAAGACTTATTATTGATATTTATATGCTACAATTTGTTTTTGCACATTTCTTGTATGCTGATTTAAATGATAGGCGGATACACTCTGAATGAACTCAATATTCATAAAATGTTGTACTTGTATTTTCCTGATTTTGACATTGTTTACACCGCAATTGATACTATACGACTTACACATGAATAGAAACTCGAGTGAATGACAGAAAATCCAGATATTTCCAGAAAACTTTACAGTCAGTGCGGAAAGATAAAGGCAGAAATACTGAAAGGACTGGACTAGTGAAACACGAATTATGGAGATTGAAATGTATTTAGAATATTTAGAATTAGTTTTCGGGAGAAGATATTGATGAAAAAACCTTTAAGACATTCTCTAGAGAGTCAGTAAACTGCTTACCGAAAGAAAATGAAGTGAAGTGACTCTTCACATTTGCACGTTGGTTACCAAAGCAACATGATAAAAACTTTGCATTGGAATTGTCTGTACTGGTGTTCTAATTTTTCTGCGAAAATGAAGCGACAGTATTAATTCCACCTCGGATCAATTATACCGCGCAGTGTCTACAGCGACTGGGTGCGTCCACGGCTTGGGGATAAAGGAAAGGCCCCATAGAATGTCAGTTGCGAAATAAACAAATAAATCTGACGAATAAGTAGTCGCGGACAATTCGGCTAAGGGAGACAACCCTGATAGAAAAACACCGTTGTCTTGCGGTTCATGGATGGATCCATAAAGGCTAAGGGAAGAGGGCCCCCGACACAAAACTCTTGGTTCCCCCAATTTGAGGGTTGGGCGTAGGGTTAGCAACCTAACACCGTTAACTATACAGCTGGTTATGAAGCCTCAAGATCTGTTTCGGATGAAGGACGGAAATAAAAAAGGGATTGGCTTGGCGCATGAATATGGACGGGAATATCGGAGTATGGGAATGTACACTCAGAAAGATCGGTATGTTAAAAATAATCCTACAAAATCTGCAATAATAAGAAATTAAAATAGCAGCAATCCAAGAAACAAGGTAGAATGATAATAATGTATGGGACCTAAAAGCTTTACAATATTGAGCAGTGGTAAAAACCAATACAAGATGGCTTTTACAGTAGAAAGGTCGATGAAAGGTAATATAACGGAATTTAAACCTATTAAGGAGAGGATGTGCTTTCTAGTTTCTATTCTAGCTGTTTATTGTTACTTTGTTTCGGTTATCTTGGCCTCCTTTCTCTTTCTTATTCTGATACTGCTTCTATGAGGAATGTCTTCAACAGACTTTTCTGGCTTAGATGGCCTCTCTGTTCTTACATTCTTATCTTCGTCACTTTCCATCATGTGACATAACCTTTCTTCTGTATTACCTATTAAATCCGCTCGGTTTTCGAGCCCCTCGCTGGGCGCCAATTATGTAAAGTAACCGAAGGAATCCTAACTAATACGCAATGACCCTAAGAGAGTACTCTATGTTAAACCTTCTAGTAATTTCTACCTCGGATATGGGAGTGGGATGAACCTAAATGCGTTACTGAAAGACAAATAATTAAATTAGTAAGAAAGAATGGAAATAAGTAGAAATAGCGGTAATGAGGACCCCTTCCTGTATTATTTCTTAGATAGGTTGGAGCCAGGGATGATAGAGGAATGGGCAAGTAACTCCTTCCTGCCTTATTGCTTAGAATGATTGGAACCAGAGAATAGGTTATACTACTGCCTGGCTTATCGCTTAGACGGACAGAAGTCAAGGATGCCTGTCTTATTTCCTAAGCGGAACGACACTGATGAAAGCTTGAGGACCGTTACCTACCTTATTGCTTAAACGGGTAGAAGCTAGGTACTGGTTGACGACCCCCTTCTGCGTTATTTTCTAGACGGGCCAGAGCCAAGAGTAATGAAGCCTGCCTGAATTCTTAGACGGGCTAACACCGAGGAAACGGTAATAGGTTAGAAGATTGAAGTACAAAGAGTAATTCAGATAAAGTATTCTCGAAGGTAATTAGCAATAAAGCGTAAAAGCTCTTGAATGAGAATATGTTTATTGACGGACTGCTGTCCGAAGAAAGCAACATGAAACCAGAGTGCTTGATGTGTTCTGGTTGTAGCCCGAGGAAATCTGAGCTCCCTGCAAGCTGCAACGCCTTATATACACTTCGTTCGGGCGCTCCCAGGTTCTCGTGTAGTGATGTCACAAAACCGACTTCACATCTTTGCACAATTTTCACACATATTAATCCATAGCATTCTACCACTTTTAGAAATTTATCGTTCAACTGTACGCACATGGTTTAAAGAATTTAATTCAAAAGAAGTTATGCAAAAGAGTAAAGCTATATAATACAATTTCAGGGGCGGTTTTACATGACAATATGCTAATTTTAACTAGCGAACAGTAAGCCGAAATGTGAGAAACGTTACAATCTACGTAGACTTTCAACTAGCATATGACTGTGTAAAAAATAGAGGAAAGTTAATGGGAATATTTAAATTATTTTGCTACCCGCAGAAAATAGTGGCACTAGTAGGAACAGCAATGGAAAACACAAGGACATATGTGAAAAGTAAGAACAAACTGGGTGGATTATTCCAGGTAACAAAAGTGCTACAACAGGGAGATGGAATAGGCCCAATGCTATTTAATATTGTTTTAGAGTTTGTAATAAGACAGTTAAAAGTACATACAAACTGAACATTACAGAACAAGCTAGTACAAATAGTGGATACGCGGATAACATAGATGTAATTTGACGCACTAACAGTGAAACAATTAATTAATTACTGAAACAGAGAGCACAAGTAAAGAAGTAGGACTAAAAATCAATGCAGGAAAAAGAAAATAATGATACAGTTATGAAGGAAGAGTAAAGGAAAAAGATGAGAGAAGTCGGGGAGTATAAGATTGAGAAGGTACAAATAATTAAATACCCAGGAATAATATTGACTGAAAAGAAGGAGGAAATAGCTGAAATTAGAAGTAGGATACATGCAGTCAATAAAGCATATTATGCACTATTAAAAGTGTTTAGAAATCGAAATATAAATTGCGAAAATGAAACCATGTTATAACAAATTTTGATAATACCAAGATAAACATATAAATGCAAAACGTGTTCTTTTACTGGAGCGGTTATAAACCCTAGAGATATATTTGAAAGAAAAGTGTTAATAAAAACATATCAACAAACTAAAGAAGGGGAACAATGATGGGAAAGATATAATGCCGAAATATACAATTTATATAAAGACATTGCGATATCAAATTATTTACGAATAAAAATACTACAATGGGCGGTACACAGTGTAAGGATGGAAAATCGAAGAAAAACAAATGAAATGATAGGTGGTAGGTTGGAAGAAAGCAGAAGGAAAGTTAGACCGAGAACTGGATAAGAGAATCAGCTTCAAAAGGATGCGAGATAGCTTCTTGGAGTGCGTAGATGGAGAAGGATCGCACACGAGAGAGAAGAATGGAAGGCAAGAATTGATGAGACGAAGGATCGACTACGATCCAAGGAGCCGGACAAGTAAGTAAGTATTAATTATGCGGGTAATAATAATTTTTAAAAGGCAATCACAAACACTACATAAAATTTAAAAAGGAATTACAAGATATTGTCCTACTTGCAATTCTTAATTACCAGGAGGTGTTTTCCGTATCGTGGGAGATCTATTTAAATTAATTTTCCGGAGAGCTATTTTATTATGCCAGTTCCTTTATTTCAGTCGGAAATAATATTCTATCCGTATATCTTTGTTTGCTAGGTGCCAATGCTAGATGCTATTTGCTTTCAAGCAAAGCAAAAGTAAGTAAACAACTATATTTCCCTAACTAGTAGTAACAAATTATTCACTTCGTTTCACAGTTGAACTCTAATTTCTCAAGCCGGCCGGGTGGTCGAGCGGTCTGCGGCGGTAGGCTATCGACTCAACGGTCCCGGGTTCGAGTCCCGGCAGGGGCATGGGTGTGGATTTTAACACTTAACAGCTAAGGGCAAATCGTGACGGGCCGAAGTACAAAGTTACTAAACTGGCCCATATAAAAATAAAGTTTACCAAAAGATCTAATTTCTCAAAAGCTTGTGATTCAATATACACAATCATGTTCAAATCGAGCTCGTTACTTGGCTTTGTTTCCCTTCTGAAACGTTGAATTTCTGCCATGGAACATCAGTGAAAAATTCAACAGTACAAAGGAAATAAATTGGCTTGTAATACTTTTCAATTATCAAAAACTTGAACTTAACGAAAAAGACCGAACTAGTTTTCGTTTTGAAAAGTTCACAGAATCTCAAGAGACTGTACGCATTGCGACAATTTTTTTTCTTAACATTAGATAAATCAGTAACACTCGTTATTCTATTCATCAGTCTATATATAGACTACGGTGTTTCTCTGTGTGTATATGTCTGTATATAAAACAGTGTACGAGGCAAAACACATGCTGTTGGTTTGGAACGACAGTTGTAGCATGAAAATTAACAGAAAAACCGAAAGCCCTAATCAGCTTGATGGATTGTGTTTCGTTTTGCGTTTCGATGCCCCCTTTTTCTCCTTTTTTTTCTCAAAGTAGTGGCACCGGTTTGAACACTGATGAAAGCAAAATAACCTCAGAGCAATCAGGAGAAAGCTGTTTTCCATGCACCTGTGGATTCTCCCTTCCCTTACAACTATTTTGCTTTCGCTACTAATTTTGCTTAATGGAAGGCAGGTGTGAAAATAAACGACGCTAAGAAAAAGCATTATGTATTCCTCGTCTGACCTCGTAAATAAAGGAATGGCGAGTTACTTGCAAATGTGATGAAGGCAAAACTTCCTTCTTTTATGGAAAAATGTAAGCTCTAAGAAGATAAAAAGGAAAGTTATTTTCAGTTTCTTCAGAATAGATGCTGCAGAAGAAGGTACTTTCTAATTTTTACGAAGTATGTCATAAAAGAGAAAATAAATTTGCATATTGTGATTAAAGAGTTAAGATTATTACACATGAGTTTATATTATCAAGGTTTGAAAATTGAAATGAATGCATGCTTCCAAAGGAGTGTATCTTATAATGCTTATGTTATAGTAATTTAAAT
The DNA here is from genome assembly GCA_022664845.1 of Lepisma saccharinum. NCBI lineage: Eukaryota > Metazoa > Arthropoda > Insecta > Zygentoma > Lepismatidae > Lepisma > Lepisma saccharinum. Next base: position 11,514 of record JAGDQP010000718.1, read on the forward strand.
TTTAACAGCGTTAACTGCCATATTGGCATTTTTATACAACTAATATTTGTTGATTACATCACATTTACCAATCTTATGAATTGAATTGAATTGATATACAATAATACTATAGAATTAACTGAATTGATGTTTTCACTGATCAATAAGAAAATGGTCTACGTTGATTTGAACGGATCGATCATAGCTCACTTGGTAGAGCATTGAGGAGGTCCTGGGTTAGATATTAGCGGACGATCATCCTGACTTGTTTTTTTCCAGACTTGTTTCCTCAATCGCTTCAGACAAATGTGTTGACAGTGTCTTGAACTTGGTCTCTGATCAACTATTTCCCGCATCTTCTCCTTTACCCTCTTCCAGTCTCATTGTGAGCCGAAGATAGATAAAAGCAATACAACTTTGATTTCTCAACAATTATGGGTTCTTCTAAAATACCTTTCTGAAACTTTTTAAAGACAAATTACAGCATTACGGACGTTATTTGTTCTGCTAAAACTTATACAAGAACCTGAGTTAGAAACTTGCCCTAGCTTACATAATCGAAATAGAAAGTATACTGATTAATATGGTTTCTCCTATTCGGGTGAAAACTTGGTTTTGGCTTACACGATTATTTTTTTTAATTGTGTACTGATGGACAAAGCTTCTGGTAAAGATTGAGTAATAATAATCTACAACTGATTGAGTGAAGCAAAATTTCACAAATTCTTATCTAAATATGTAAACTAATTTTGTGTTACAGAAATACGTAAATTGTAAAACCAACCGGGAAATGATATTGTCTTCGGAAATATTTTTCTCACTTGCACTAGTTCACAAAATCAATCGTTTTATCTTCTTGGTTACATAACAAGACCAGAATTATCCTGCGCTCAATTAATTGAGAATGCAGATATGAAAAGTTTAATTGAAAGATAAATAAAATGGATTAAGTAAAGTTCGCTGTCATGAAGAAAACTCTAAACTGGTGCTACAAGTTAATGTAAAATGTATTTGATATTATAGCTATTGTTTTCTCAATGACTGGTTGTTTCACTGCATATATATAGCATGATGTGTGTATTATCTAAAGAAAACAGGCTAAAGCTTCTACTAGAAACGAGGAACTGAAGACCTTCCTCATAGCTGTATTGTTCCTCTCTATGAATGAAGAGGAAATGATAACACTTAAGTATACTATATTACAATAAATGTGTCTTTCTCGTTTACTGCTGATTATAAATATATGTGCTAATTTTATGGCATGTGTTTCTTTCGGAACAAATTTTGTTTAGAGGCTACTAACACTAACGGAACGGTTTACTTTTAGTACTTTTTATTATACGTGGCAGTGGCCCAATTTTGGATGACGAACCATTTGCTCCTCCACTATAGTGTCAATCGAGTACTATTCGTTTTGGTTTTGGTTGTGTCCGTTGCATGCAAGAAGTGGAAATGAGCTGTTTGGTAGGGTATAATGTTTTTCAAATGTTTCGTTCAGCACAGCAAGTAAAGTATAATGCTCCATTAGTTAAACAGATGGAGATCGAGGATTTACATTGGGTTCGAGATCGACTACGGAGCCTCCGTAAGTATTGCCAGTAGGGCTTTGTACCAACATTATTTTCGTCATTTGCCATTGCGACAGTCTAGTTGTACCTTAAGGAGAACTTCAAATAAGTTATTAACAGTTTTGGTTGAAATCTATTTAAAAGTAGAAGTCAATGGAAAAGTCAATTCATTGCGATTAGTAATATTAACTAACCATTTCCGTTGTCCAGTACTGGGACGGCAATGACTTGAAGTCTTGTGGCCTGATTGAAGGCTATTGATGTTCAACCCAACTTCTTCTCAGTCTGATGAAATGATTTATTCTATGGTCAGAGCTTCTGACGTTTTAACAAAAAGTATTCTTCAGCTTTTTCCTTCAGTATTTGTATCTGATATTTCAAAGCCCATACAAGTTTATGCTGTGTATTTACCAGTGAGGCCAGATGCTATTACGATCTTCAGAAAGGCTTATTCGATTCCCTTCCATTTAAGAGATGCCGTCAAGAAGGAGTTGGACGAGTTGCAATCTCAAGATCTTATCTATCCCGTAGATAGTTCAGAATGGTCCACCCCATTGGAGGTAGTACAAAAGAAAAATAATGTCATTCGTTTATGCATGGATTTAAAGCAGACGTAAACAACGTAACAGATAAAGTAATCCATTTTTACTTTATCGAAGACATCATTAATAAATGTCATGGTGCTAAATCATTTACCTTGCTCGATCTTAGAAAAGCATATCTTTAGCTGCAACTACATCCTGCATCTCAAAAGTTTCTAGGAATATCAACCCCTTGGGGAATTGATCAGCAGACTCGTTTGGCATATGGACTCAGCTGTGCCGCTCAAGTGTTTCAACGATTCATCGATAACTTAACCAAAGAGATACCTAGAGTTGTTTGTTATCTCGATGACGTCTTGGTCTATGCACCAGATCATAAAGAATTTGTTAAGCGGGTACAGATGGTTTTGCGGTGTTTTGAACAGGCAAATGTTAAATAAGGAAGGAAAAATGTCAATTTTTCAAGGATAGGATTTCTTATTTAATGCATGAAGTGTCGTCGGAAGGGGTAGGCATTTCTCCTCATAAATTGAAACCTATTCTTGATTGTCCCACACCTACATGTACGCAACAACTAAAATCCATTTTGGGCATGGTTGCCTTTTATCACCGTCACATCCGATCTCTATAGGCTAAGTTATCTCAGTTGTACAAGTTATTAAAGAAAAGCACCGTCTGGGAGTGGTTAGTGAAAGAATTCAAGGGCGTAAATAAATTAATTGCTAATGCCCAAGTCCTACATCCTTTTAATCCGAACGGTGATATAAAAGTAATGACTTATGTTTGTCAATACTGTGTCGGTGCAGTCTTATTAAATGTTGAAAATGGTAATTGACAAACGGTATCTTGTGCTACCCTGACACAGGCAGAAAGGCATTACTCACAGTTTAAGAGAGAAATACTCGGCATAATATTTGCAATGAAGAAATTTCATAAATATGTATATGGGCGTGTGTTTAAGATTTCACAGATTCTTTTCCTGCAAAGCTAATATTAGATGGAAAAGATACCTCTACAGCGGTGGACACTCGCCATGGTAGGGTATGACTTTGAGATAATTTACACGAAGAAGGATGAATTAGCTGATTTTTCATCACGTTTACCAGTGGATACAGAGACCGGGGATAGTAAAACAGAGTTGACCTCCTCAACTAGGAAAGCAGTGTGAACACCAAACGTGCGAATATTTTTCACTAAACGTCATAAGCTCACTTTTTCCAACAATTGTTTATGGAAAGGTGATTGTTAGTTACATGAAGATCCTACATAAGCAGCATGCCGGGAAGCGCAAGATTTAATTAAAGGATATAGTATGGTGACCACGTTTAGATCAAGATTTATACGATTTTTGTTAACCTTGCAAAATTCCATGAAAATTCGTCCTTCTGCGATTCATTTCAAAAGTTGGCCAACAACTCGAATGCCATTTGAAAGGTTGCATGTGGATTATGAGCAATGGAGAGGTTTCCTTTTTCTACTGTGTATGGTTTCTCTAATTTCATAGCAGTTTGGCATGTTAAATCAACTGGTACTGAAGATGCACAGTTGTGTTTGAACGGATTCTATAAAATATATGGTTGCCCAGTAGTTAGCGATAATGGTCCCCCTTTTACTGGACAAAACTTTGAGCGTTACTGTGCATCAAAATGTATTGACTTATTACATTCGCCGCCAGGACACCTCCCAGTAGCGCCCTCGCAGAGAAAGGAGTTCAAATAACTAAGAAAGCGTTGTCCAAAAAGTTATTGAAAATAATCAGCTATTAACTTAAAAATTGTTTAAGAAATGGTTGCAGGAAATAGCGTACGCAAATAAGTGTATGCCTACTAGGGATTTAAATAAGTGACCTAATGATGCTATTTTTTCTTACAGCCTGCGTACAGACTATTCGTTGATTAAGTCTAGGAAACGAAATAATGTGTTAGAGCAAAGTAGTAACTACACAAATAAGTTTCACGATAAAACTGTTTGGATTCTAAACCATCGTAAGAAAGTTCCCAATTTTATAGAGGGGAAACTGGTCAAACGACTGCGAATAAATACCTTTCTTGTACGAGTTGCAGGTACCAATAGATTCTATCATAAGCACTAACTCCATAAGTGTGAAAACCTTAAAGAGTCTTCTGCTTTAGAATATTGGTTTTATGCTTCGACGGAACCTTCACAGTCACCAATTTCGTCTGAACATCTACAAGGGTCAAGTAGGCATTCCATTAGGCGAAAACAACCGCCTCGTTGGCTTAGTCATCTTTATGATGAAGAGGGAGGATGTTGTGAGCGAGTATTTGTGTCCACGCTTTATATAGTAAAGAAACGACCATAAAAAGGAAAGTATGATTTTATTATTCTTTGTTTTTGTATAGTGTGGTTAACTTTTTGAGATTGTTCGTTGTACGTTTTTTATGTCTAGCTAATTGTTCTGTAAAATCTAACTAATTTGGAATATAGTTCAGCACGCGTGAAGAATGCCTTATACCGTAATGTGGGAGATCTTTTACGCTAGATTCCAGTGATCTAACTATTGTTTTTGTCTATATGTTATGATTTGTATGCTTCGCCAATTGTAAATTGATGGAGTCCTTCTCGTTTACTGCTGATTATAAGTTTAATTTTATGACATGTGTTTCTTTCGGAACAAATCTAGTTTAGAGGCTACTAACACTAACGGACGGGTTGACTTTCAGTACTTTTCATTCTAGCATATATGTCAAGATCAAGTTGATAATAGAGGGGAATCAATGCAAAAGGGAAACAAAATGTAAACATCAAAAGTTAACATCTATAAATAAAGCTAAATATCTATGTTTTACGAAAAGGTACAAGGAAGTCCAATGTGAAAACAGTGTTTTTGGATAGTTTAGGTTTGTAACCAGAAGTTAGAGTGTGATTTATACTTTGAATAACTTTTCCATTTCATTCAGTTAACTTGCATTCATCTGAGTCTAACAATTTTTATGACTGCACAAATGCTCTTGAACATGGTTCTCAAGGCTAAGGGTATAATGGTATCTATATAAATCCTTTTTTAAACTTGATTGCAAACAGTCTAAAGGAGATTTATAAATGCCGGTTTGGAAACATTACAAAGAAGAGTTTCTTTCAGTCACATTTCGTGCCAAATAGTTATCCTTAAGATCTGATAAAACAAGCATTGTTACACCATTTCATTATTTTGGATTTCAAAGTGAGGGACTCGGAAACAAAGGAGAGCTTGTGAAATCAAGAGATGTGCATGATCACGGGTTCAATTTCCCCCGGGGCCCATTGAACAAAGAGGTTCGGAGCCCACTTTACTAAAAGCTGTAGGCCCTGTTCTAAGAAGCACCTTAGCTTGTTTAAAACATTAATAACTATTCACTCACTCAGGAGCAAAGGTATGTAAACGATATTGAAACGTTAAGAAAAGTTAAACATTATTTTTATACATAGTAAGAAAAAATAAATTTACATGAAATATTCATATTTTATACAGCTACCAGGCTAATGCCGGAATAGTTCTTTGATATTTTGCCATACCAATCAACCTTATTATGTTTTTGATGACTTACTGTTTGACCTTAATTTTTTACTAGTGACAAAATATTCAGTTCACTGTAATTCAAAAGGTCTTTGGCCTAAGTGTACTATACGTCCGGTTCGGTAATAGGGTAACCCGGAAAAGATAGTGGGAATGATAAGCAAGTTGTAAATGTAAAATTATCTTGCATTAATACAATATAATATCAAGGGTTACATTATTTATTCAGAGAAAAAGTACCAAATGTTCCTTAATATATTACTTAATATTTTACTATTGTACAAATTAATGTTACATGTAAAGTGGATGTAACTATCAAGGAGTAACAGTAAAAGGAGAGAGTAAATGCGACTGTCTTATTCGTGTGTTACTTTCACCATCAGAATAACATTATCCCTTTACTACCTTTCGCAGTGAAAATGGAACACTTGGAATACCTTTGACCACAAAATATTTAACTGACGTGACCCAAAAATAAATGAAGTTCAGGATGCACAAGAAGTCTTCTGCCAGTTACTAATTACTACCTGTTATGACGCCATTCTTCAAATATAGTTCTCCTCCAAATATCGATTGACCCCAATTACTCCGTGCGAACGGGCGTCATCGTCTTGAAAAAGAATCCCTCGCCGCTTTCACTGTATAATGTCTAATATAACGATAAAAGATGCAATACCTTTATCGCTAATCTGTCATGGTTCAACGCAGGATCCCATATAGTTCCGTTCGTACTCGATGAGAACTGTTACCCAAAAAGCAAACTTGCATTTTCATATCAATCTTTTTCAAATATGTTGGATGGAGGATAAAGTGTACCTGCTTTTCACCAGACCAATCTTTGTGTAGATTCACTGTTGGGAGAAAACCGGGCTTTACAAGTGAAGAGTGCTGACTACCTTTACTCGTTGGTTCTATTCATTTGTGCACTTATTCCCTGTAAGCAAATCTTTCGTTTCTATTGACTGGATAAGTGGTACACACATTGCTGGGCTCCTGGTATACAACCAAGCTTCATATAGTTGTCTGGAAGCATACTTGTTGATACAGGTCATTCTATGACAGCAATAACATGTATACGCAGTTAGACATGTTCTCTGGAGTAGGCATGCGGATATATAGGCCATCAATGGTCCTTATTCTATGCAGCTAACTTCCACTGTAGTTTCGCAAGGGATTTTGTATTGTGTGAAACATGTTGTACAGCTTGGTAATCAAAGAAAGAGGGATATGGAGCCATTCAACCACGTTGACCTATGTTTGTCCTGTTCTTTTCGTCTTGCCATATTCGACCGTTTCCACAAACCAACATTATCTTATGCATCTAATGAGATGGGTCACATCTCATTAGAAAATATTCACCATTCGTGCTTTCGTAATAGGTTCTGGATTAGTTGTAGTATTTACACAAGTTTTGTGCTCTGTACAACTATTTGTCCTTGTTTCTCTATTGAGGATGAGCAATGAATTATCAAATTTAATTTAAAGATTTGCTGTGTTGTTAGAAAATTTAATTAAATGCACATATGCTTCGTTAGATAACAATAGCTATGGATTCAATACTGCTTATCGTAGTTTACATTGTTGCTTGTACATATTATATTATAGTGGCTGCTGTATGCTAGTGTGGTGATGTGTATACAGAGAAAACGAATGCTAGATATAGCTGATTTGGGTTTTAAGTTTTAAACAAGTTATATGACGTATTCTCTGATTGGTAATCTCAATTGTAATGAGGATTCTAAGTTTCGAAAATGAGCCCATTTATCATCGACAAGATGAAACAGTCTTTAGATTTGATTATTAAATTTAATAAAACAATCATAGTGTAAATCTACTGGCATTTGTCGGAAATGTTTAAGTTTTTATGACGAAAGTAAAATGAAATGGTATTTGAGTTTGCAGCACGTCCTCGTAGATAATTGAAAAAAAAACTGTAATACACATATCTCGTTGGAACTAATGATATTTCGGTTGAAACACATTGGCTTACTGAATCGTTTAAGTACACTCAAGGCATATTGTAGGTAATGCTAAAATAAAATGAAAATTGAACAAACTAAATATTTTGTTCGCATGCAGAAGCTGGATGATATGTCTGTTGGTAAATTTAGTTAAAGAGTAAGATTCATATTTCCACGTACCTTTAAAAGAATCTCAGAGTACTCGGCACCTCGATATTAGATCTAAGATGCATGAAATGAATTTCACCATGAATAGGTTGTAGGTTGGAATTCTGTATGAGCTGTGGATAAATGTGGATTCTAACAACATTGCTCTCCTATAATGAAGACAGGCCAAAATCAATACCTACTAAGAGTGGAATAGCATTCGTCGAAGTCTAACAGGGGAGATAGGAACCTTTATGAAAGCTATGGAGGTTTTGAAGCTTTTTCATATCATTGGAAAATTTTCGATGACAAACATTAGATATCGAGCCACTGGTAGAGCTCAGTGGTAGAGAATTACGCAGCATTCTGGAGGTCGTGGGTTCGATCCCAGCGACCAACCATCATGACTGAGGCTTTTCCAGGACCTTTCCTCAGTGACACAAGACAAATACCGATATGGCACCTTTAATATAAACCCTGGGCGGCACCTTCCCGAATCCTTTTCCCTTCTCTATCCCGGACTGAGCCTTAAATGCCTAAAGGCTACAAATAAAATTCAAATCCAACAAACATTAGGTACTTAATAACATGAGAATTTTCTACGCTACGCTGAAAGAAAGATGTTAAATTACAAAAACATGGTTATCTGAGACGCTACACAACATTTCGAGAAAGAAGCTACTTGTGTTCTGTAGAAGTAGTTATTTGGTACAAGTCACTTTGCTTGAAGTTGAATTGAAGTTCATGTGTGGAACAGAAAAAGAACACACAAAATGATTTACATTCTACAGTGAGTGACCCTCATATTTCGCAAAAACTGGTATTGTCAAGGTTCCTACAAATTTCATTGGAAGTGTTTTTTAACAGATCATTTTCAGTGTAGGATACTGAATGTTTCAGAGTAAGATTAGTCAGACTAGATTCAATGCAGTGTTGAATTTTATATACTTATATAAGGGCTATATTCCATATCTTACATATCTTATAAGACATTAGCAATGTCGACATAACAATGAAAAGTACAGGGAAAGAAGCGGGATGTTTAAAAAGTGGTTGCTCGTAAAACGCATTTTATAGTATAACTATACGACTTCTGGCGATCTGAGGTCCGCTCAGCCTCCTATCAAATTGAGTACGACAGTGTCCTTGGTGCTTGGTACTCCTGGGCACCTTGGGAAGGTCGAGCGTGAGACTGACCACCGCACCTCACTTCGTACCGTAGGTCAGGAAAATGTGGAGCGCTACCTCCATATCCTAATGCACCGTTCACGGCGTGTGCGTATTTCACAGGGGATATATTTTTATTTTACTATACGACTTACTTCATCCGCTAAATTTGTAGATTATTTGGGATTGAAATTTTTCTAGTGGTTAGCTGCCATTATGCAGTACGTCTTACGAGTGCGAAGTCATTAAAAATATGGACTTTTTATTATTGCCCTTATTTTCTTGTAGTCTTCGATGTAAACAAAATTAAAATATCCGACTCTTAATTCTTAATAGTATTATTTGAATTAAATATACTAAATATTACATATTATGTAGAACACAAAAGAATTTTCCATGTCAATTAGGTGGATTTGTTTAATCTATCAGCAGATTAAAATATATTAATGCTTTTTAAAATTGGCATATTACAATACTAAATGCAGTGACTCTTTCTCTATAAAACATAAGTGATGCATTACAAAAACCGTTGTTGAAGGATTTGTATATAGAGGGACAAGGTGGTATCTCGAGTGTTTGCCCGTTAAAAATGGGCATTAAGGTGTTTAGATTTTACACTGTTTGATTTTAATATGACTAGGTTTGAAAAAGAACCCGGACACTAGATGGTATGTGAGCCCCACTTTTTAAAGGCAGCCTATCGCAAAGAGGGGGAAAACCTGACAGAAGTATCTAAATAGAAACTTAAACTATCCTGTACGCGAAATGTTTGCTTTCTGTAAAGAAATCCACTGATAACCTAAGTGAGCCTGAGTTTGATTTTGGAGAATCTGGTTTAGAAACTTCCTCCTTTTGGGGTTGAAAAATCAGATGAAGAAGACGCGGTATATTTATTTCGGGAGGGTCTTTCTTTTGAAGATACAATAGGTGAACTGTCTATGAAATGTTTGTTGTGTGACATGTGTCCGGATAATGAATATGCAGGTAGTGAAACAGACATGCGAAATCTATTTTCGTAAATTATTCTTTTTAAAACCAAAGAGGCGATACTTTACTGTACATTGCAAGTTTGTTTGTGCAAACAAATTGAAAGCTAACTTTAATTATTTTCTTATGATATCCATTTGTAAACATGAGGGTTCATGTTGTCAGCATATCTTAAAATCAAATTTCGAAACAGTTGTTCAAGTCTGTTTTCGTTATTTACTTTATAAGCCAATTTCTTCAAATTATTGCGAAATAAAATTTTATAAGAGTCAAGGTTCATTTTTAGTTGAATTTGAGACTTCAGATGCCAGAGGCAAAGGATTTTACTGGAGGCTCATATTACCTACACACTTCATTTTTACGAAGTGTTAACTTTTGGTAAGAAAATACAGTGCAATATAGTAAAACACATATCAGAGTACGTTCTGACAAATTTTTACGTCGCAAATGCTATTTTTGTGCCAGTTTCATCAGAAAATGGACACGGCCGACTCTATACCTGCCCACGGTGAGAAATTATGACGTCATTGTACTAGTCCGAGCGACCGCCATGTTTGAAAGTAACGTTGTAGGTGTTATAGTGAATGAGAAAAGTGTCGACAACCTGGTCAAAATACAGTAAATTGTTTCCGAAACCTTCAATGCAGAAGCTTTTCTGTATGTATTTGGTTTATTCAAGTATTTGTGTGTCTATTTGGTATATTTATTTTGAATATAAGTCATTTGTGAAGCACTATTTACTCAAATATTTCGTTGACATCCTATCTGAAGGAGGTAAGTTTGTTTCTTATTATATTCCTTTGGTTAGGTTATTCGGGCTTGCTGTGGATATCGTTACAAAGTTGATTTCTACGACCTCTTACGTTTGGGTGCGCATTGGCTTTTCAATTCTTTGGTAAGAATTATTACAAAATAATCTAACACTGGTAATGTTTATGTAGGGTAACCCTACCAATGGTTGGCCAAAACAGAAAAATTTCAAGTTTAAACAAGTGCTGACATTTATATAATAATAGGAGCGTAGTTATTTTTCTACGAAACAAAGCCTGAGACAGTGAGTATAAGTCAAAGAAATAACAGCTCGCATTTGTTTCATTCAATAAGACAATAGACAAATATACCAGTGAAGGTGTAGTTGCACCAATAGTTGAACTTTTGTAGGAACCATCTGTGAGCTACAATTGTACCAATGTAGATCATTCATTCCATTTAGTGTAGATTGTTTCTTGAACAACGAACGAATAAAATAATTGATTATTTCGCTTTACCTTCTAGTAGATATACATGGATATCTGGTACTCAATCCGCTTGCTATGCGCTCTGCTTTCTTCCAGTTCAACTTTACACAGTTTATGTGATTTTGGGTGGACAATGCATTTCCTGTCTGCACAACGTTTGGAGACTATTCTATTAAACCTTACGAAAGTATAAAACATACTTTGTTTACTACTGTATCCAAATAAGCTATTATTATTATCGTTTATTTCCTTTATTGGTCAAGCACTGGCACCTGGCCCACTATTGATACGGTTCTAGAACACTGGCTCGGCTGGGTGCATTGGCAATATCAGTTTGCGTAAAATAACATCTCTACTTCATTTATCATGCTTAACATGAACTTACCTTGCGCCAAAAATCAGAGGTAAATATAAATAATTTATTATTTTCCTAATATATAAGGATGTGCGCACCAGATTTAGAACTGTCCCATGCTTTCGGAGTGTGTACAATGCAGAATTTGAGGCAAGATTAAGAAGAGGAGAATGTATGAGTTCAAGGATCAATTCGAGAAGATGGCTGAATATTTGGCTTGAGTAAAGTATGCACCTTGCAGTTTTATTAGTGAGGTTTCCTTATACGTAATCAAAAATGTTGGTCTGCAGTTCCGTAGTTGGTGGACACTCGAACATCGAGTTTATATTGGTTTAGTGAAAACACTTTTAAATTCTTATTGTTTTTTTTATTTCCGGTTGCAGGCACTTCTATAAACGCCTAGTGACAACCAGCAATCCAAAAAGTGTTAAGGAAAAATCCACATGTTGTTATTACTTTTTAAAATATCACTCTAGTTGATGCAGAGGCAGAAACATGGCGCCATATGGAAGAATACTAATTGTGACACTTTGTGTTATTCTGCCACAAAAAGCGGATAAAATCTCGAAAGAGCGAAAATGAGTTAGTTAAAGTCAGGTTAGTTTTATTCCATTACACGCGATGCATATCACTTTCATGCACTCTCTGCCCTAAGCCACAAGAATGTAGTTCTCACTTCACAGCAATAGTTATCGCTAACAAACGCACGTACGTCTTGCCTTCGCTTCGTTTAACACCCATCTTATGTTTCCAAATCCAACAAATTATTTTAAAATGTTTAGACTGAACGAACCGTTAAGTGATTACAATGAAGCAGACCTTCACGACCTATTTGCATTTAGTTTTTTCTTATTGTGCTGCCATTGCTGTTGTTAACCCTTTCTTGCGGCAGTGATCGAAATTTCTTAAGGTTAATAGAAAAGAGATAGTCTCTTTTCTCTCATTTTAGATGGAGAATACCTATAAATAAAAACCCTAACTTTACTTTTATTAACCCTTCTTCGCTCGCTGTTGCTCGCTCGATAATGTTCGTGTTTTGTGGTAAAATACGTTTCATTCATAACGCAAAGTGTCTCAGTTAATATTCTTCCTCATGGCGCCATGTTTCTACCTCTGTATCAATTAGAATGAGTATTTAAGAAAATAATAATAAAATGTGGATTTTTTAACACTTTTTGAATTGCTGGTTGTCACTACGTGTTTATAGAAGTGCTTATAACCGGAAATAAAAACAAAAACTCATAAGAATTGAAAAGAATTTTGACTAAACCAATATAAATTTGATGTTCGAGTGTAAACCAACTATGGAAATGCAGCCCAACAGGAACCTCGCCAATTGAGCTGCAAGGTATATACTTTACTCAAGCTAAATACTGGAGCTTCCTTTCATTCCCACTCCAGGCAATTAAAATAACATGTTTATTCCAGTGTTCCAGTTGTACGATTTCCAGACAGGAGGAAGGCAAAGTGATCCCAACAACTCATGTCCCAGCCTCGGAATTTGTTTCGATCAACAGAGCAAGAGAATATTTGTGAGAAAAGGGGAAAACACCAACCTCCACTCTTTACAAATACATGTTACACTGGCTTAGGCTTATTGCATGTTTTCAATTCTGCTATCAAGTTACGTGACGTGATAGCCATACGAATAGTGCATTTATTTCTGGAGATTTTTAGAAAGAAATTGGCTGGCAAGAACGAAAAGATATAGGTCTATTACATATATACGCACGCGCGCTCTGCATCTTGGTACGAGAGTAAATATTCTTGCCATTACAAAGTATTGGACCGGGCAGCTATAGCTCAGTTGGTGGAACATTGGCTTCGCCTTCTGAAGTCATGGGTTCGATTCCAGCAGAGGACCATCCTGACAGGTTTTTCCTCTGTCACATCAGGCAATTGCCCTAATTGTAATTTCACCTAAGGCGCTTGCCGACTCCACCCCATATCCTTTCCCTATCCTATCTCGGCCTGAGCCATAGATGTCTAAGGGATATATATTAATTCAAACTATTGGAGGAAAGATTGAAATATTGGAAGTAAAGTTAGAAGTAACATCCCCTCACCACAAACATCGCCGACGAGAAAGCTTTAATTCACAGTTTAATGACATTTTGTGTCTTAGGTTCGAAAATAATACTGAACGTTTCTATTGTTCACAAAACAACATGTGATTGAAGAAAATCCTGAAAAAACAGGTTTACATACGCACAAGATGTAGCGTTATTGGAATGAATTAACTATGTGTTACTTCGGTAATTGGATTTGGAAACGTTGTTGGGAAAATGTGATACTTTGGACATTGTTTTTTCTTTGCCGCTATCAATAGTTTGATTGCCTTTCAATATAAATCGTACCATATGCATCAAGGTGAACATGTCCACAGGTGAACTGAGCAGCCGTACTAGTATGATGACGTCACCATCCTTGGAAGCTTACTCGCCTTGGCCTGTCTTTTTCGTTGGTCACGGAAGAAGGAAATGTGACGTCATTGAGTTCAAACGATCGCTTTAACTGGTATTTTATCCACAGCTTGCAACACTGTATTTTGTACTTCATATATTACCAGGATATTCAAAATGTTCAATAAATTAAGTGACTTTAGAAAAATTAACATAATATCAGGTTTTCAGCACTGCCACTCAACATCATCAATTTTTAGCTTTCAATATATACCTATTGTTGCAAACAACCCTATTGTTGCAAATCGATTTCCAACATCACATTTTTGCTTTAATACATATTTGCAATTTATCAAGTAATTAATACCTTCTTTGCGCACAATCAACATAGTTGGAAGTCGATTTAGAGATGAAGACTGCACCCTCTGTATGCCGAAAACGAAGTGAATATTTATCCATGTTTACATTAAAATTGTTCTTTACTGATGGATGGAAATATGCTTCTAGAACATCTAACAACTATTTAAATATTTTATGTAAATTCTGATTTTCTTTTTCGGAATGGATACTCTATACCCGAATTCAGAATGAAATAAAGAATGAAAGTATTAAATATAAGTTGAATGTAAAATTTTAATTACCTCTTTATGCGAAATCTCTGCAGTATTTTCGTTGCTGAATTTTACCTGAAATTGCAATCTGCCGTAGCATAATATTAATACTCTGGTAGTTCGTTCTGCTAAAACAATTAATTATCATTTTTGTAATCTTATACTTTGTATTAACCAATAGAATATGAAGGTAATTTCAGAGTTTCTCCTTCAGCTCATTCCAGAGTTACGTCTTCGTTACTTACGAGGAGAAAATTGTCTGAGAGTGAAAATGCGTGGTTAAATGCCCCTTACTGCGAACTAACAAATGAGCTAATTTTTTATTCTTTTTCTGTTTCTCTTGTCCCTCGGCGTACAAAAATGTAGTCCAAATTAACAGTGAAGAGAAACTCTGAGATTGTATTGTCCAAGTTACTTCGCTAATTTTTTAGACCACTGTCAAATTCTCACATACACTAGTACACAGCATTTTGTAATTTTCTACAGCCCTGCAAACGGGTGTCGAATGTGTGTTTCTGCCATGCGATGTGGTAGATTATAGTGAAATTAACACACCCGTTTTTGTGCTCGCAAGTATCTTTTGTCTAAGTAAGTGTGCTGAAAAGACTCTGTAGTCGTCGTCTTGTACTTTGTGAGCAAAAGACGAGAACGTTTCGCCAATTAGTCCAGTTGAAAGCGGATATATAGAGAGCAAAGACCATGCGCCACTTTAATTTTCTCTTCTCTCTGAGCAAAGCAATTTTCCCGTCTCTTAATTTGAAGCAAGTTCACTCCTTTCGTGGAACTCAATTTTGCTTCCGGGACTCTGAATAGCATTTGGAATCCTCTTTGAACTTCTTTTTCCCTAGCGCTTGTGTCCTTGTCATTCATTCTTAACTTCGAATTTTCCTCCTCATATGCTCATACTTTTATTTCGGATCCTTATTTGCTTCAAGTCATTTCACCTTAACAAGGTCAGTGCTACAAACTCTAAGATTATGACGCTAACACTAGTGTTTCGTACTCTTAATATTAGCCCAAAGACAGCATGAAAGCATATTTCAGTCACAATTGACAGTAGATGGTCACCATTTGTTGCTCTGAATATTACGCATTATGAGATAAAACTTTTTTTAAATTACTAACCAAAGTATGAAACGCTAATTTTCATTGAGGAAGTATGTCGTTCTTTGTAAAAGTCTTATAAGTGCCAACGTTTATTGTTTTACGGTCATTATAAATGATAATAAGATATATATTTAAACTGTAACCCAGCAACCTTTCTCCGCCTGACGCAGGAACTTTTAATTTTCTCACTTAGCATGCATAACGTTCCCATCTGTTTGCTCTTTGCTAATATTGTCACTAAAGTAAGCGATTGGTCCTGCGTATTGTTCACAGTGTTAACCACGCAAAGTCATTGATAGATTGACTTTTGGGTTATAAATTCAATTTATGATAAAGGCTACAAATTTTCTACACTAATTTTATAAATATCGAAGTACCATATATTATTCCTAGAGTTGGCTTTCCAGTCGGAAGGTTGTGGTTTTAATACAGGGCCAGCCATTCTGAATTAGGTTTGCCATAGATTACCCAAGCCATACAAGGCTAATAACAGCACGATATGGCCTACTTTCTTCTCACTCCTCTCGTAAGTCAACCTAAGTCAAAGGTACTTGAAGGCTATAATAAGTGTGATTCGATTTAAATAATAAGCTGCAGCTGATGTTCTGTAGTGGCAATGCAAATTAGTCTAGTAAATGAACGTATTATTTCAAAGTAGTTGTTATTGCTCTTAAAATTCATTCAATGAGCTAAGCTATCATCCTCTCGCACTATGTTGAGAAAACATCGACCATTTTATTTTGTTCGTTTATATCTGACCACGTGGTTTATTCTTTCATACGACTCTGCATAAAATAAAATAATATGGCGCGTTGAAAAATATTAAAAAAAAAACAGGAAATATTTAATAAAAAGTCGTAATCCATACGTGGTTTGCATTATATTATATTGAATATAATCGGAATAAAAGATGACATTGACGTGCCTAATCAAACTCAGTACAACTTAGCAAAACATAGACTGGTGCACGGATGTTTGGGGACGGCACTGGGCACGGGCCGAAGTCGTTTGTGACTAAAATGACCCCCAAAAAGTTTACCAAAGGTTTTGTATCTTAATGTGGAGCGATATTGTCTTTTGTTCCCCAGATCTATAACGAAATTTTTTATATCTCACAATCCCATTATCGTCCCAAGTTACAATTTTCGTGGTAGGTGCAGAAAGGCATGACCAACATTTAAGAATTTAAAAAATATCGAGATGTCCGATTTTGAGAAAATCGATTTTTTTTTAAATTTTGGGATATAAAATTTTGTGCCAGCCTGTTGCGTATCATATAATTTGAAAGCTTATTACAAAAGCTTTACAATGGGTCCTCTTTGAACTCTCTCTAGCACCATCCATTGCAGAGTAATAAGACCTTTTGTAACGGAAAATTTGACTTTTTGGAAATTTTTGAACTTCCATAGAACGAAAACTAGTGAGTCAAAATATCTATTTTTTTTAATATTCTCAGCGGTTACTAGCAATAAACGAAAAATCATAGAAATCTGAGACTTTGAGGTAGAAAAGGTGTGTTGAGCTGACATGGAATGACCCTGGCGTATCTGATTCCCGCTACTTTGCATAGGAATACTATTCACCGTATGAAGTTAACAAGCCTTAAACTATTCAATACACAGACATTACTTCGTAAGAATATAGACTTCACCAAAATGTTTTCAAATATGTCACAGCTTAGAAACCCGTATTTTAGATACTACGTAAGATCGGCGATAACTTGATACATACTGCACAGTACACAGTAGGAGACGTAACATAGCGAGACTCGTTCTGAAGTTAGACGCTTATTGTTGCATTTCCTTGAGAATTAAGTGATATCCTGTTTTTGCTAACTTTCACTTATACTGTAAAAATATCTGATGTCGTATGGTATGCGTACATATGATATATTTTATTCTACCGAAGCCAAATTAACATATTTATTTTTATAAACTACTAGAAGCGAAGAGTCCCACAGAGAAAGTTTGTAGATTGACTTTCATGAGTTTCGCAATTTGTATATAAAATTTAGAATAAAAAATGTCAATTTTCTATTTAGTCCAGGAGCATATGTCAATATTTCCTAGTCCGTGGGATTTTGAGTGAAGGGATGTTGCGGGTAGGTGGAATACCTTCATTAGAAGGTACCTAATCATGTGGTACCAGGTGGCAAGCCGAAAACCGTGGCAGGGGACCGGGAGGGGGGAAACAAAATGGCCGCCGGTAAAGTTCGTCTCTCTGCTTTAAAAGTGTTATAACTTCTACAAATTTTAAATTAAAACCTTCGTGGTTGTGCGAATATGTTAATAACACATTAGAAATTCCATTTTAGGACAATTTGTTGCCATAGCGACGCCATATTTTAAATATGGCGTCCTTAAATCCCAAAATTAATTATTATCAATCTCTTTTCTTTATATTCGAAGCGAAATAACTCGTAAACTACCAAAGGTAGGCGAAATAACCCTGAAATAAACGTTGTAGGCCATTGTAAGGGCTTTCCAACGAGGTATGTTCCATTTCTGTATCTTTAAAACT
>JAGDQP010000718.1:34719-57493 GCA_022664845.1 Lepisma saccharinum
GAAAGATAAGCTGTGAATGCATCTTTGGTTTTTGGATGGGACAGAAGATTTCTCATAGTGATATTTTTTTATATTGGCAGAGTCAGATATTTTGTATTCGATTGTTGGGCTGTCTCTTGCTCTTTTCTTCACATTTACATTTTAATGACTTATTTCCATACTTATCAAAAAACAAGTGAGTTTCATGGTATTTCAAGATTGTGGAATCTATTCTTTTGCAGAATTCTGTAGACAAATCGATGCATGTGTTAACATGCGCTGGCTTTATCAACGCTTGGGGTTCCGCCATGCCATCAAGAATAGCAACAGAGTAAGAAGCAGCTGATCTGTGTGTAATTGATGCTTCAGTGTTAGTAAGTACGGGTGTTGTTGAATCGATTTCTTCCAGTTCTATTCTTTCGTCATCTTTCACTTCCGATTTTTTCTCTCTCCAACTTTCTGAACTGATATTCTCATCTTCCTGGAGCAGCATTTCTTCTAGAGGTTTCTCATCCTCTTCAGTAGGTTTGCCGACATTCTCTAAAATTTTCATAAGAATATTCTCTTTTCTACATAAGAACTAGTCTAGCTCCGTTTGTTTTAAAGATACAGAAATGGAACATACCTCGTTGGAAAGCCCTTGAACTGGCCTACAACGTTTATTTCAGAGTTATTTCGCCTACCTGTGGTAGGTTACGAGTTATTTTCCTTTGAATATAAAGAAAAGGGGTCGAGAATAATTTTGGGATTTAAGGACGCCATATTTAAAATATGGCGTCGCTATGGCAACAAATTGTCCTAAAATGGAATTTTTAATGTGTTATTAAAATATTCGCAAAACCACAAAGATTTTAATTTAAAATTTGTAGAAGCTATACCAGGGTGAGTCATATATTAGTAGCGTGTTCATGGATAATGTGCAGCACCCGCCTCCCCCTGTACCACAGAAGCCTATTCGGCGAAGTACATCCCATCACACTGTATGGTCCTTCTCCAACGTTCCACCAGTAACACAAGCCCCTGACGATACCAGGCTGCAGGCTTTGAAGCAAAGAACTCAGTAATGCCAGTTGTCACATCATCCACGGAATGGAATTGTCTGCCCCGCAAGAAGTGTGCCATGGACCGAAACATATGAAAATCAGATGGCGCAAGGTCGAGACTGTAGGGAGTGGTGGTAAAATGTCCACGCCATCCATGTCCACAATGTGCTGGCGGACTCTTCTTGACCTGTGGCATTGAGAGTTGTCAAATTGGAGGAGCAGTCGCTTTCGGTTCACCAGTGCTGGATAACGACGGCGCACAATGTCGTATACCCGTTGCAGCTGTTCAGCATACAATGTCCCATCTATGGAACGACCATGTGGAACGAGCTCCCAGTGCACCGGACCTTCGAAATTCCACCACACACACAACATTGTCTTCTCTTCAAAGCGCCATCTTTGAACCACTGGCTGCGCCTCGGTACCTGGTCGATGCCATTGTTTTCCGGTGTCAGGATAACTAAGAAAGATCCACTTTTCATCGGTCGTGATGATCCGCCGCCATCAGTTGGGTTTCGAAGCAGTTCTTCACACAGGGTCACACGTTATTGAGCTTGAGCGGGAGTCAAATCATGGGGAACCATTCTCGGTTGCCTGGAGTGAAACCCAAGTTGATGCAGATGACGAACAACACTGGTTTGTGATGTCTGGACCTCATCTGCCAGCTGACGGGTACTGGTTCCTGGGTTTCCTTCAACAGTGTTCAGGAGGTCATCGATATCCGTCGTCACAGGGCGTCCACTCTTGGGCATGTCATCGAGACAGGTGTCACCAGACCGAAAACGTTGAAACCACTTTCTAGGTGTGGACTGGTGGACATTACCTTCACCATCTACGGCACAAATATCCTTGGCCGCTGCTGCTGCATTCAACCCCTTTTTCCAGTAATGGCGCAGAAGCACACGACACACAAGTTTCTCCTCAGCCATTGTCCTGCCAACTGTGTATTCAACGCGTAGTTCCTCCCACACACCGTTAACGTTGTGATCACGTGACACGTGACACGCTTTCTGCTACCACCACCTTCAACTGTTCTACACGTTGCGCATGGTTCTCCGGCATCAAGTGGGCGGGGCCACCCAACGCTACGAACATATGACTCACCCTGATAGCACTTTAAACGCAGAGAGACAAATTTCACCGGCGGCCATTTTGTTACCCCGTCTCCCGGTCCCCTGCCACGATTTTCGGCTTGCTACCTGCTACCACATGATTAGGTGCCTTCTAATCAAGGTATTCTCCCTACCCGCAACGGTGCTTCACACAAAACTCACGAACTTACAAATGTAGGTGTCAGACCAATCTTTCTGGTCCTGCTTTAAAAGCCATAAGCCATACACCTACCATTACATAAACTAGTCTAGCTCCGTTAGTTTTAAAGATACAGAAATAGCAAATAACTCGTTGGAAATTCCTTGAACTTCCCTACAACGTTTATTTCAGGGCTATTTCGCCTACCTTTGGTAGTTTACGGGTTATTTCCCTTTGAATATAAAGAAAAGGGGTTGATAATAATTAATTTTGGGATTTAAGGACGCCATATTTAAAATATGGCGTTGCTATGGGAACTAATTGTTTTCAAATGGAATTTCTAATGTTGTTATTAAATTATTCGCACAACCACGAAGGTTTTAATTTAAAATTTGTAGAAGTTATAGCACTTTAAAAGCAGAGAGACGAACTTTACCGGTGGCCATTTTGTTTCCCCCCCTCCCGGTCCCCTGCCACAGTTTTCGGCTTGCCACCTGGTACCACATGATTAGGTACCTTCTAATGAAGGTATTCCCCCTACCCGCAACAGTCCTTCACAGAAAATTCACGAACTTACAAATGTAGGTGTCAGACCAATCTTTCTGGTCCTACATTAAAAGTCATAAGCCATACACCTACCATTACATAAACTAGTCTACCTCCGTTAGTTTTAAAGGTACAGAAATGGGACATACCTTGTTGGAAAGCCCTTAAACTGGCCTACAACGTTTATTTCAGGGTTATTTCGCCTACCTGTGGCGGTTTACGAATTATTTCCCTTTGAATATAAAGAAGGAGGATCGAGAATAATTAATTTTGGGATTTAAGGACGCCATATTTAAAATATGGCGTCGCTATGGGAACTAATTCTTTTAAAATGGAATTTCTAATGTGGTATTAAAATATTCGCACAACCACGAAGGTTTTAATTTAACATTTGTAGAAGTTATAGCGCTTTAAAAGCAGAGAGACGAACTTTACCGGTGGCCATTTTGTTTCCCCCCCTCCCGGTCCCCTGCCACAGTTTTCGGCTTGCCACCTGGTACCACATGATTAGGTACCTTCTAATGAAGGTATTCCACGTACCCGCAACATCCCTTCATTCAAAATCCCACGAACTTACAAATGCGCCTGGACTAATTTTAAAAATGATTTTAAAATCCACGTTTTGTGTATGGAGACAACTACTTGATTACTTCAAACTGTGTCGAGTGCTCATTATTAATTGACTTATTAAATTTCACTGAAATGTCAGCTTTACTTAAAAGAAACTTCGAGTGATTATAATATTCAACTCGAATTCTTTTCCGATTGCTATAACATCATGAGCGGATCTATGGAGGGCATGGGGGCATTTACCCCCGATCATTTCAGAAGGACTCTAATTGTTTCATTCTAAATGATACCTTTTGAAGTAATTGCCCCCCAGGGTCTGTCTCTTGCCACTCATTGTATTTCTCCTAAATCCGCCCATGTATAACATATAGCAATAATGCTCATATCCAAATTGTTTCGCTCATAATTTTATACTTTGTGAGACGAACAAGGTATGCATGATTAGTATATATCACTTCCAACCTTTTTATTGTTTTTAGTGTAAATAACAATGTAAAAAAGTACATGGACTGTAGAATTTCAGTTTCATATATAAAAGTGAAATATTTTCAATGTTTTCGACAAGAAATTTTTCAAAAGGTCATTTCTTCACCCGTCTATCAGAATGAGTAACATAATTCTTGCCGTTTTGGATGAAAAGTTGAAGATTGCATTAATATATTCTCCTGCCACCAATGAACAAGCTTCAAACTATTTTATTCAATAATTATCTGTCAACGCTTTGTCATTACCCCAATGAATCTTATCTGCTGCATTTCGACAGTCGAGAAATATTTTACTGAATATATCATACATTAAAGTACTGATTGTATTTCTGAGGATGCAAATGCTATTTGCCGTTGATTCCAAACAATAAAAGTATGTTAAAAATGTATTTGAATATCATAATCAAAGGCCACGAAGAGAATATTTATCCGGATATATCAATTCGATTGATCAAATAATAAATCCAGTCATGAAGTTTCACAAATTATGATGGAAATTAAAACACTTTTGTGTGACTATACTCTATTTCTTTTCTTTTCACATTTTATGATTTTGTACACTTTAAGAAGAAAGTATAACAGACAGTGCAATAAACTGAACTGTGTTACCAAGAATTGGTCTTGAAGACGTTTGTGGTGAAAATGCAGTAAAAATGTAATGACAGTAACCGCAGTTATGGTTGAATTTAAATACACACACACACACATACACATGCAAGCACACGAACACAACTACGCATATATGTACACAGCTACATATCTCTAAAGCATTTCAATTTTAAATTAGATTTGTTCAGATTCAATATCGCTGTGATTATTCACGCTGGTTTCCTCATCAGCATTGATTTCATTACTAGTTAAGCTTTTTTTTTTTCTTTGTTTGGTTTCTTGTAAATATTTCATATAATCATCAACAGAAACAGCTTTTGTTTTAATCTATTTCATACAGAAGCTGACAGATATATTAGAGAGGTTTCCAGAAATCCATAATACGAGCCCGTAAATTTATGGATGTGTCGTGTATTTTGCAGGCGACTTCCGTTAAAGAAAATCTAACAAGCAGAGGAGAAAGGATTAAAGACGAAGCAAATTTTGAAACAATAATTTTTATCTTTAGTTTTTATTAGCATAATTTTTCGCAATTTTAAATAAGTTTGAAATCTATGACTTGAGCTATAATTGTAAACTTGAAGCGTGCTCAAAAAATATTAGCGAAATGTCAATTTGGTACTAACATCTGGTACGTTTTCACTTACAAGGGACACCCAGCAAGTTACAGAGCCCGATTTTGATGAAAATTTATATGCAAATACAGCGCCTAGGTAAATCTTCATAGCCAAAATTATAGCTGCTATGATTTATAAACAACGGCAAAGGGACCCGAGAAAGATGGAACGTAGAGAGCAACTAAATCGATAACAGAGTGAGAGAAACGCCATTTCGTTCATAAACTGTTAAATATATTGAAAGCAAATGGCTAGAATTAGTCTGGATAGAAGCCGACATATGCTGGAGAGTATAACGACAATGACCGCCATCTTGAAAGGGATCATCTTGTCTCTACTTAAAAATTTTTAAGTAGTAAGTGAGTCAAGTGATTTATCAATCTGCGCTGGAATGTTCTAAGAAATCCCATGATCAAGTTAGTTTTGGTATAACTCTACTCCTGTACGACGAAATACCCCTTGGAATTGGCCTGGAGAATGTGTGAGGCGCATGTTGAAACTTTGTCTGTTGAAACAGTTGAACCAAACGGTCACAAAAATATAGTTCCCAACATAGCGATAACCTTTTCGGTAACCGTTTGGATTTGGTTCCTTCAACTGTTTCAACTGAAAACGTTTCCTCATCATTCGTCTCTTACATTCCCCAGGTCAAATTCATGTCATTTTGTCGTACAGGATTAGAGTTATATCAAAATTAACTTCGTCATGTTTTCTGGAACATTCCGGCGCAGAACACTTGGCCTACTTACTATTTAAAAAAATGAAGTAGATTCAAGATGGCGGGCATAGTTGTATCAGCATGTATAGTCCCCTATCCAGTATTCATTACTAGTCATTTGCTTTCAATGTATTTAACACTTTATAAAAGAACAGGCGTTTTCTTACTCTGTTATCGATTTTTTGCTCTCTACGTTACGTCTTTCTTGGGTCCCCTTGTCGTTATTTGTTGACCATAGCAGCTGTAACATTGGCTGTGAAGGTTTACCTAGGCACTCTACCTACATATGAATTTTCATGAAAATCGAGCTCTGTAAGTGGTGAGTATCCCTCATTAGCTACTAAACCAAAGGTGAAAAATAAAAATGGCGTAACTGATCTGCTACTTTTGGTCCAATGAAACAAATCCATAATAGTGCAGATTACTGCGAAAACTTTAACGTCATGAATCTTAAATGTACAAATGAAGCGAAAGGTAATTTTTTACTGTAATGTATATTCTATGCAAATCCATGTATGAATATTTGGTCTTTCTCATCCACCGGCTTAAAATAATGGAACAATATTTATACAATAGTCCTTCAACAATAACAGATTGCCTCATATACAGGTAGTTAGTTACGTTGATCTAAG
This sequence comes from Lepisma saccharinum, assembly GCA_022664845.1. NCBI lineage: Eukaryota > Metazoa > Arthropoda > Insecta > Zygentoma > Lepismatidae > Lepisma > Lepisma saccharinum. The sequence continues at coordinate 41,170 of JAGDQP010000718.1, forward strand.
TTCTCTGAAACAAATGAATAGACAAGGTCTTTGAAACATCAGATTAGCTAATATTATTGTAGGTGTATTAATATTACTCAAAACAGCTCTATACTTAGTAAACTACTTTTAATGATATTGCTATAAGAAATGTGATAAGAATAAAAACATTAAAATTCGGAACCGAGCGGCCGTGATTCAGCGTTGGTTTAGCATTCGGGAGGTCGCGGGTTCAATCTCAGCGGCCGGCCATGCTGATGGAGATTTTTTACAGGGTCTTTCCTCAGTCATACCAGACAAATTTCCGGGGTTGTATCTTCAACTCTTAGGTCTCGGCCCATAACTTTCCGCATCCTTTCTTTTAACCGGCCTGAGCCTTAGATAGAATTCAAATACATACATTAAAATGGTGAACTTGGGTGTAGGTGGAGAAGGAAAGGTTCCTTTGATCGTCGCGGCATAACCTGTTTTTCCTGATCTCCATAAGGGAAACACGTATCTCAAGTTATTGTTTAAGTACCTAATCTCTAAATAAGACAAAACAATGAATGCTATTTTTCCTGTTATTTATATGGGAATCACATGCATTATGCGTAATGTCAAAGTTGGTGGCTGAATTTTATTTGACGTCACATTCGATCCCTTTTGTGATTATAATTTCAAGTTATCCGCGCCATTCTCAGCTAGACATTGTTTATTTCAGCTCGATACAACTAGTGAAACGGGAGATGTTGAAATCTAATTATATGACAAGATGACAGTGGCAAGCTGTATCACGTATACGTTATCGATAGTTTGATTGAACTTGCACGTTCCCCGTGCCATGCTGAGCAAATTATATTACATTCCAATAGCCCAATTAGAATGCCAGTTATTCGAATGTATTTCAATAAATATATCTGACGTCATATCCTATTACATTTGTGATTGTCAATATAGTACCTTAGACCCTAATATCGTGTCATAACATATGTATGGACTTCATTCATCGCCCTCACTAATGTGCATTGTATAATTAATATGAGAAATTACATACACAAACACACACACACAAATACATACAAAACACACATATACATACAAGCATTTGTTACCTCATAATGGTATTGTCATTACGGATATGACGTCAGATGGTTGCCGAAGTATGTATCACGTGATACCTTACCGGTAGTTTGATTGTAATCGCAGGCTTCACCTGTCATCCTGAGCCAAGCATCATTTATTCCACTCCGGTAACTCAATTAGAACAGCAGACGTTCAGTAGGTGTGTTGTGAGAAAGTATCGTTAGTATGGAAACTGTATGTCCTTTAACATTCTAATGTGGTTAAAGGCCTAACATGAGTTTCTTACATTATTATATGAAATTTGGCTGCAATCGGCTCATTACCATGGACACCGTAGTTTGACATTCTGATGTTATTCAAATCTTAAGGATTGAGTCCTATACAATGATGCTAAGTTTGAAGTAATTTAGTCTAAACATTCTCACATGAGCTGTGAATGTAAAGTTTATTAATTGAATCTCGTTTATATGCAATAGATCCAGGCATTCTTTCAATTCGTGAAAATCCGTTTTTTTTAGTACCGTTACCATAAAAACTATTCAATTTTTCGTTAATTTCTTAATCTATTAACCTGTTCCACCACAACCGCTATCACTGTACAAAGATTGGTAATCATCGGTTCAGAAAGCTAGGAGGAATTAAATTACAAACAAGTACAAAGTAAAGTATAAGAGCTTCGCTCGCTCTGCTCAATTACTAATGTTATAATAGATAGCATTGTGTTTCACTATCTTCTATTTTAATATGTACTACTACAAAGGAAACGTAATGAGTATTATCACATTATGAGTAGTACCATCATGAGTAAAGTAAAATAGAAGACCGTATAGGTGCTTGTATACGCACTCCAAAACACTCAGTCACGGAGGGGGTGGGGGGGGGGGGGGGGGGCAATCCAGCCCAACTTGGTGACGCTTCCAAGCCCGGAAGAATGCTGAGTTTTGACGTCAGGCAGGGCATCAGTCTCAAAAGCTGTGCCAAAATCACGTATGATGGGTCGTCTAAGTGAAGCATCGGAAAATGCTAGAGCGAAGCGTAGGGTTTTTGCAAGTCTTCTGTGAGAAATGAGCGACGGTTCGAGAACGGGCTTGGTTAAAGAAGATAGTTCACGTGAGCCTGAGGGTAGGTTCACTAAATGTTGGGACGATGAGTGGAAGAGAGATTATCGTGGAAAGAAGAAAGGTATGGACCCTGTAGTGCAAGACAAATGTTGGAAAGGGAATAAGACAAAAGTGCTACAAGATGGCTGCAAGTTGCTGTATAGTGGAGCAAATTATATGGAAGGAAGAGCCATGTGGTAGAGATTGTTCTTGCAAGAGATCTGAAATATTGTGTAGTAAGTATGAATAGAGAAGCGACAAGGTGATGAATATCGGGATATTCATGGGTGAAATGATCAATGTAGTGTGTGCGTCTGCGTATGCTCCACAAGTCGGCTGCGAGGAAGAAGAAAATGTATAATTCTGGGAACATTTGGACAATGGACTTCGCATGGTAACCACAGAGGAAAGAGTAATTGTGGGCTATGACTTTAATTGATTGTAGGCAGAATCAGAGAAAACATTGAGAAAATTCACGGTAGTTGGGGTGTGGGAGACAGGAACGAAGCAAAGAGTAAACTACTTTGCAATGGCATTTGATCTGGCGATTTGCAATACATTTTTCCAGAAGAAGAAGCATCTTTTAACTTACAATAATAGTGGAAAAGAAAGTCAACTTGTGCCGAAGACAACATATTAAGGAAATTAAGAACTGCATGGCAATAAATGATGAAAGTGTGGCCCCGCAGTACAGAGTAGTGAGTGTAGACTGTGAGTTTGCAAGTAGAAATAATAGGAGGCTACGAAATGCAGAGCCCAAAATTAGATGTTTGAGACTGAAAATGGAGAAACTAAAAAAGTGTTCAGAGGAAGAGGTTATTGAAAAAAACAAATCTTCAATAAGAGGATGTGCAAAAATGGTGGAATGTAAACAGTACACAATAAAACATGCATGTGTTAATTCAACACTTTTAGATGTCCCAGCTTGACTACCACTTTTTTGTGTTAAATCAACACAATACACGATGTTGATGAGACATTCAGTGTTTGTCTGTCGCCATCTTGATCTTTTGCTTTCATAGAAATGGAACACACTATCAATCAACGGGAATTCTGATCCTTAATTCACAAATAGAAAAATGATTAAACAATAGCATAGATCATGCGAGTAACTCTGTTTTTGGGGCTCAGCAACATATTTTTTATCCATATACTGTTTTAATCTAGTGTTTTCTTTTGTCTGACGATTTAGAACAGATATATACCTCAGCATCCCATGTTTAAATCTATCTAGTCGTATCGTTTTTTTCTTGCTGCCAGCACCCCAATCAACATCGTGTGTTGTGTTTATTTAACACAGAAAAGTGATAGTCACACTGGGACACCGAAAAGTGTTGAATTAACACACATTTTTTACTGTGTAGGATCATGATGCTAACAGCAACAGAGAAGACTTTGGGTAGAACTTTAGGAAAGAGCCCCCTGTAGGAAAAGAGACGTGCTAGAGCAACGAAGAAGCGCAAGAAGATATTAAAGCAAAGGAAAAGCTAAAACTACGTAGATTGGATGCTTCAGAGACAGAAGAGGATGAATATAGCTTCAAAGCAGGTAATAAGGAAGCAAAGATGGCAGTGAATAGAGAAAAGCAACTGGGATGAACTTTATGACTAACTTGAAACACCAGGTGGAGTGTAGAAGCTACACAGGTTAGCAAAATCCAGCGGCGTGGCAACAAATGATATAACCCCATATTAGGCAAATTAAGGATTATCAAAGATTAGTGCTTACCGATAAAGATAGAATCAAACAGAAATGGGGCGGATATTCGGAAACGCTCTTAAATGAAGAAAACTCGAGGAAAGTTCTTAGCAATGGAGCTCCAAATCTTGGACAAACACCAAGAATAAGCCGGGAAGAAGTAGAGAAAGCATTAGGAAAAATTAAGACCAAAGAAGCTACAAGTCCTGATTACATACCAGTAAAAGCGTGGAAGAGTTTGGGACCAGAAAGTATAGACATTGTATGGGATTTCATGCAAAAATGTATGAACAGAAAAAATGCCGACTCAATTGAGAGATTGCGTTACTTATACCAGTTTTTAAGGAGAAGGGAGATATATAGGATCGTGGAAATTGGAATCAAACGAATGTCACATACGTTGAAGATTTTGGAGAAAATTGTAGAAGGAAGATTATGAGAAAAAACATTAAATTGGAGAAGAACAATTTGGATGTATTCCAGAAAAAAGTACAACGGACGCAACATTGATAGGCAAACTATGGCAAAGCATCAGGAAGAACAAATACGATTGCCCTTTATTGATTTGGTGAAGGCCTACGACAAAGTTCCACGTCAGGAAGTATGGTGGTGTTTGAGAAAGAAAGGAGTGTCAGATAAATATGTAAGGAAAATTGAAGGTATGTATACAGGAGCTAGAACTCAGGTAAGAAGTAGTGTGGGATTAATACGCCAAATCCCTGTTATGGTTGTATCAATGGGACGTATAAATATTTACCCATATTTTATCACCTCGTTCAAGTGTTTACCTCATTTTTCTAGAAAACAGTTTTCATGTACTTGCATCACTTTGTTTCAGACCTTCTTACACATATTACTAAGCAATAATGGTTCCACAGACCAAACTTTTGACTGGATGATATTAAAACTTCTTTCAATCATTTAACAATACAAATTGTAAAAAAAAATAGATGGTTCGGTTAGACTAACAGATTAGTTAGTCAACACACTAGTTACACTTTCGGTGTAAATTTGAGAAGTTAATTCTCATATGCTGAAGTTAAAACTATTTAAATATCGTAAAACTATCAGAGTTTTCTGTCTTGTATTGAGCTAGCAGTAGACAGCTTGTGACAACCATTTTAGTGCTTAGTGGAAAATGCTCTAACTTCCGTTTGACTAATTGAAACAGGATATGTCGTTAATCTGTCTCTGTTAGCTGTAATGACTCATTTGTTAACGTTAATAGTAGGCGGGTGGACTACGTGAAGCTGCATTCTACTCTTGGGAGAGATAGAATTATAATAGAGATCTTCCCTCAAGAAGAACAGTCGCCATAAACATCATTATTCTCTATCACTTTGTTTTTTCTACGTCATCAGCTTTTAGTATTTTCTAATGTGATATAAATTATCAAAAAGATAATAGTTTATACTCTAACACTGCACTGGCAACGTTCGTGAACATTGGCAATTCTTACGGTTCCGCCATTTCAGTATAAAATTGGAAGTGTTCATATTCGCTGCTTTAAATTTTGATTTAAAACCCCGAAAGAATGAAGAAACTATACACACGATAGAGTTGCTACCGTACAGAAGAAACGTATAGCCTTTAAAACGGAAAGAGCTAATTTCTAACTTTTCCAAAAGGTAGTTTTCAGCCAGTGGCGTACGCAGGGGGAGAGCTACAGCTCGCTCCGAAATTTGGAGAAACCTTAATTTTAAAATGAGAGCAATTTAGAACGAGTAAAAGGCAAAAAGAAAGGGCAGAACCTGTAGGTGGTAAGGAAAATTTAAACCAACATGGGAGGAGAAGAATGTAAATTTCCTGTTATAATATATACAGTAAATAAAGAAAGGTAAACTGAGGCAGACAGTTCAAAACAAATTTTGGAGTTTGAAGAAATTAGCTTCCGGAATGTCTTGAAAAATGCATGAAGGGTGGTGCTCCTGAAAGGCACCAGGCCTTCAAGGAATGTTCTTTTCAAGGTGGAAGCAACACAAGGAAATTGGAGTTTTAGTGTACCGATAGTGTTCAAGTTCATCCTTCAATTTCATATAATTGAGTTTAAATATCGTTTACAAACTCAAGGTAGTGCTTTAGTTCATAGAGTGAACTACAATCATCCGGACGAAGTAAGTAAATGATGATCATTTTATTGAGGTAAGGTACGGCCAAGAACGATAGGTAAAGAGCACTAACTGAGCTAACGGTTATTTAGAGATTTATTTTGAACTACTCCTCCGTCGAATTCGGAATTTGTTTTTATATTATTTTATTTTGTATCCTAATATTGCAGGATGTTCTTAGGCACTAACAAATAGTACCTTACACTTCGGTTAATGAAATGTTAAACTGCTAATGTTGAAATTCAGAAGGTCGATCCACGTACATGTGCCCAAATTTGAACCGTCCTTCCTGCTCACAGAATCAACTAAACCGAGTGGTTAAAAGTGCAGGAGAAAGTCAGGACATGTAGTAGTGAGTCACTACCGCAAATGTAGTTTTGTATATATCATGGCTGCAAAGGTCATCCGGCTTTGGGAGAGCTACGGAGTAACGTAGTTGCACTTTTCCACACCAAACATTCAGTGTCTAAAACTAAAATACAGTGCAATGAACATGGAGGCACATTGAGTTTGAAGGTTATCAAGAACATAATTAATCGGCATAAAAACCAAGAGTTAACAGAGATTCAATCACCCACGACGTGGACTAAGAAACGAACGTCCACTGCAGTGTAGCCGTTTTTGTCTCATAGGTTTTGTCGAATGGCTCTCGAGGAAAATCCCTGTCCGAAACGTGTGAAGGTCACACGATTCCACGTGGCACAATCAACTCTTAGCCGCAATTTGCGTGAGAAGTTGGAAGTCCAGAAGGTTTTTAGAAGTCGTAGCCATTACTCAAGTGCGGCCCATCGGTATGGGAGAAAGACCAACAGCAGGCGGCTCTATGAGCGCAATTTATCCGTGATAAAGTGAAAGTACCATATGTGGCCACACTAAATGAGGCATGAATGTATTTTTTTCAGACTGCGGCAAAATTCGAGCCATCAATTGCACTACACGCGATGCAAAATCTCGTCCCGAGTTCATCCGTCATTGCAAAACAACTTTCTCGAAGGGATTCATGGTTGTTGCGTGATACTGCTATCAAGGAAAGTTAACTATTCGTTAGACCCCTAAAAACTGTAAAACCAACTATGCCTTCATTCAGCAACATATCCTGACCCCATTTAATACAAATGTCCTGCCTAGTTTGTACAGAAATACCATCTTTTAAGTCTCTGTTCATATGGTAACGGCTTCATCCTATACATCTCATTCTACCCGTAACTTTCTGCAACAGATGGTGCAATACATCGGCATTCAGACTATTTCATTTTACGATATGCCGTTGAAGTCACCAGATGCCAGTCCAATGTATTTCTGTGGATTTGTTCTTCTGAACCGGGCACGTTTTTCTTGCCGTGTCAACACTCTCCGGGGCCTGTGGAAAACCTGTAAGGAGGAGTGGTAGAGTATTTCGCTTCCTGCACTTCGTCGCAGCCTTCTACAATGGATGTTACAGTGCAGGACTATAACCAAAAACATTGAGGCAAACCGATGGAGGTCCCGTGGATTTTTGTAAGGTAGGCGCTAATTCAAAATTTGACAATGTACGCGGATCGATTTTCTGTATACCACTGCCAACCGACGAGGGTGCAACATACTTCAGTAAATACTATTCTTTAAGGAGTTAAATTAAAATCGAACAAAGTTACATACATACTCGTGTAACTACTTTATAGTAAATACACAATCATGGTACTTCAGATTAGACTAAAAAGTAGTAGCCCATAATGTGCTGTACTTACTTTAAGTTCTGGATATTTGGAGAACTTTCTGTATATTTCTGGAACATCGGTCCTACTTCAAATTTCTGTCACCTAAGGAACATTCGAGAACTCCACTATTATAAAAGTCGAGCAGCCGGAATATTCAAGAAACTTTCGTGAGTTTGCAGAAATTGGTTTATAAACAATAAGCAGTTAGTCAAGTGTTTGTGCTTGTACAGTCCAGATCGTTGTTAACTGAAAGTGATGAGCAGACATAATCGTGAGCCATTGTTGACAGATCATATATTCTAAAGATTAATTTTAAAGGTAGTAAGGTTGGAATACTGTGTAACTGCAACTTTTAATGTAACTCTTTCGATGCAACAATATCTATCAGCCCTCCCAGCCAGATCTTGTGCAATAGTTTCATGTCGTTAACTTACTTTAACTACAGAAGTGAAATCCTGCATTGCGACTCGTATTTCTTTCTTAAATGTTCTCAGTAAGCTACGAAGTATGTAACGGTGAGCCCAAGGGTCACTCTTTGGTCACCATAAGAAAGTACCACCTAATGGAAGAACTTTGCAAAAAAAAAAAAAAGAAAATTTTCGACCTCTGAAGTGTGGTATTAATCGACAGTGTTTGATAATATTTCCACGACCTGGCAACGATTGCTAATTTTAGCGGCATAACTTGTTAGAAGCGCCATTAACATAGAAAGTGAATGTGTGGCCGGTGTCAGAACTTTTAATCTTATATAGATGAAGCAGCTAATGAAATATATTAATGTACTTAGAATTGTTAGAAACAGTACAGGAAATAGTGTACCATTGATGCGTAGAGACAGAACGATTTCTGCAACAGAAGTGAAAACAAGTTTGTGTATTGATTGTAAAATATATTTTTAGCTGAAACCAAATTGTTTTGCTAAATACTATACATTATATAAAACAAGGTGAAATAGCAGTGATATCGATATTTGGCAGACTGCAGCTATTTGCCCAGTGCTCATTGCTCATATAATCAAGTTTTTAATTCATGGGCATTCAGATTTTGTGTAGCAGGTGAGCTTATGCTAGTCTTAGTTTTACTTGTTGAAGGTTTTGTTCTCAAGAAAATAGTTAATTATTAATGTTTTTCTAAATAATAGTGAATGGTGTGTTGACACGAATATTGACGTAAATATGTTGAGCTATACAACCGTAGAGGAATTTGGTGTTTCTAAATACCATTCATGACAGTAGGAAGCCTATAAGACCTTACGATAGCTTCAAATTAGGATTTATTAATCTACAACAGACAACAAACGGACTTATCGGTTATGCAAGACATTACTGAATTATTTTGAAGAGCTGATTAAGATTTTTACTGGTGTTATAGTTAAGCATAGTTGACAATATTGATTTGAATTATAAAATAAACGTATAAGGGATAGCGAAAATCATCTCAGTGGTTAAATATTACGAAGGAAATTTACACAGAAAATGTTTTCGTTGTGGTAGTAGTTATCTTGGTATGAAATCCATCAATGATTCGCAACGCTAATATAAAATAAAAGTAATAAAAAAACTTTTTAAAAATATACTTTTCTTGAACAATTCATACTAAAAAGTAAAAGATAATTTTGTTTATGCATGTCCAAAAAGAAAAGCATGTTGCGTGCTCTCATATGCAGCCACTTTATAATATCTTGAATTGGCGCACCTCATGCTTTTCTTTTATTAGTTTTTTTTTTTTAGTTATTTCAGTGTTCGGATATCTTGTCTCAAGCTAATGTTTTGTGACTCAAATCCTAGAGCGTTCTGTAACCACTCAAACACAAGGGCATAGCAGGCTAGTATTTATTTTAGGATAAAATGTTCATATTAAAAATGTCAATATATTCTTTCATAATATATAAATATAAAGAAATATATGAATCAATATTCGAATATTGTATTGTCACCCGACGTACATCGCTGTGCAAAGTTTCATCGTTGTATGATGTCGAGAAATGAGTTCGACATCATAACGTAAATACGTTACAACATTTGAGGACACCACGAACCATAGTGAACTAAAGAAATTTTTGTCAGAATTCAAACAGACTAACAGCAAGTTGAGTTCTTGAACAAAACGGATGTATTAACTAATATTAAAATATTGTTAATATTTAATTTCAGCACACATTATTCAGAAATTATGACACTTTCAGTTTTGACTAGTAGTTAGGTATGTTTATATAATGCGAAAATAAAGATTGACTGAAAGCAGAATTCATAAATAATATTTTTATAAGAAACATTGATTTTTGCTTAAAAGCTATATTATTCCAGAGCAGATATCAAATTTTATCCATGCATGTACTATAGCCCTTAGATACAATTTTAATATTGTGAAAAGTTCGAAATATGCTAAATATTTTACTGTGTACCTCTAGAATGCAGCTATGTACGATCCACCAGCCAGCCCCACCTCCGCCACTGCTTTCAACACAACTTAGCCTTAGTATTGCCTAGAAAATATTATTTCGCTAGTTTGAACATACACGAAAATATCCTGGAAAGTATTTTATGGATTACATTCAAGCATATGGCTCGCAGAAATTTAGACATATAAACTGTATTTTCTCAAAAGCTTACATCATTCTGCTTTTAAAGTCGTTACGTATATTTCTTTCAAAGCCGAAGAAAGCTGCACAGTAACATTACTATGCTTGATTAAAATAATATTGAGCCAAATTAAATACTATTTACACATCGTAAACTTGCATTTCATTTTCCTACTGCTGAATAATCAATGGATAATCAGTGTTATAATAATTGCATTTCCGAAGGAGAGAATAATCATTATTTTTACAACGTAGTAAGAACAACTTCTCCAATAAAAAATAACATGTTTTGCCTCGTTTTGAAACGGCTTATTTTTCAGAAATTCTAAATGATCGATTCCACGCGTCACGCGCTAACATTTAGAATACATTTTTCGATTTTAATTGCCTTATAACATCTCTTAGAAATTCAAAAGAGGCGATTTCAGCACACCATTTGATAGAGGAGACATTGGAGAATATATTCCCAGTGAAAGAAAACGCATTCAATAAACATAGTATACATTATTAAATGTTAAAGTTGCCGTTACGCACTGACATTTTTGCAACCCACACTTACACTCTGGCATACATTTTCCCCAAACTCTCTTAAACTATAAGCCCGACAAAATTGTCTAAGATACCATATCAAAGAGGAATGTGTTAAATTTTATTTCTATTTTTAAAAATCCAGAATATACCCTATAAATATAATAAGCGTTTAGGAGGTAAAACACAGCGTCATGCACTAACATCTCTTCGTCCCGCACTGACATTTGTGAATTATTAGATGATTTTCCTTGTAAGGGCAAAACAAAATTTTCTAAGATATCATATCAAAGAGAAATGTTCTAAGTTTTATTTCTATTTAAGAAATCCAGAATATACACACTAAATCAAAAGAGTGGAATTTTCACTCTATTTAGAGCGAAAAGCGGGACCACTCCTTTTCGAGTGGAATTTTCGATCGAAAAAGAGTGGTTTCTTACAAAACATTATTGCGTTGGATGGAAAATGTACTATTTCTAGATAGAATTTCGCTGTTTTCGATGTAATTTATTTTTTCACTCTTAAAAGAGCGTCTTTCTATTGAGTCGTCAAAGGTGAAAGAGCGATTTCTCATCTCTTTAGAGTGATTTGCTGGTTCAACTTCTCATCGTTTAGGAGTGAATTTTCTCATCTTTGTAGATCGGTTTGAATTCCACTCTTTTTAGAGCGATTTGCAATGCATCATGGGCATGGCTACTAGTCAACATTGGTCTTCGCCATTTGTAAAAGCAAAGGCTATCGAAAGACTAAGCTATACTGTGAAATTTATAGCGTTATATATAGTTAAAAATGAGAAAACAGAACTTTAAAACTTTTCTGTTAACAAAATACACCAAAAAAAAAAAGCGTCACGAATGATATGTACGCACAAGAAATCTTTCAACGTTGTAATCAAGTATCTGACGAGACGAAAGAATCAATTCCGAGGACGCATTTTCGCAGTTTGACTCTTGGTTGAGGGGTTAACGCGCTGGATAGCAGATCGAACGGTACCGGATTCAAATCTCCTCTACGTTTAGCTTTATTTTACTCATTTTCATTCACCAGTACAGTACTTTTATTTTTAGTACATATGAATTAATGCTCCCTTTCGCACTTTTGTACATTTTATTGCGTCGTTTTCATGTTCACAAGATGATAATTTTATCTGAATAGATGGAAATTCATCTATACAAATACAATATATGTATAGATGGACATTGAAATGGACTACCACAGATTTTCGCTCTTTTTTTCGAGCGGAAATTTCTCATCTTTGCTTCGAGGAAAATTCGCTCTAAACGAGCGGTCGCTCTTTCCGATCGATTTGAGCGGAATCCGCTCTTTTGATTTTAGTGTGTAATAAGCCTATAATTGAAAAAACACAGCGTCACGCACTGATATCTGTAAATTATTATATGATTTTATAGTTTAATAATTGCCTCATTTTTGTACATTCTGACAGGTATAAAATATTAAACTCAATTACAGATTCTATATAAGATATCACTATATAATATAATGCGTGACCAAAATTCTTGTGTTCCAAAAGTTTAAAATTTTAAATCCATATTAGAGCAATTATACTAATATGTGAAGACCAGTAGTGAAATCTGAAATGTCCAGTGGACATTTTGTAGATTATCCTGGGCCTCAAGTAAGGAAGAGTAAAGGACGGGTGTATCCACAGGGATTCCGTCAGGATTTTCAGTTTGGGGGATGTAAATGCATTTATTTGAAGGGTGTAAGTGGAGTTTTGTACGATTCCCATCGCTTATGACTGTAAAAACTTTAAAGTTGCGAGTGCGCTCGAGAATTTGGGTATGACACTACCGAGAGGAGTGGGTCTGAGAGAATCACGCACACAAGCACCGGACTGAGAGGCAGAAAATGAAGATAAGGATTGAACGTTGTGCACTTTTGGTTCCTTCGAAGGGTCGCCAAAATCGGATATTGCTTCTTTTGCAAAAATACAAGCGGCGGCCCTGGGTATATGATGTGTGTTTACTAAAAACATCTTAATAAGTCTTAGCACTCTTAGTAAAAATGCATAGTGAGCTTCTGTTATTGGATTATTTAAAAAAGTTTTTTAAAAAGTTACGATTTTACTTTATTTTAATTATGAGTTATACAACAAAAATGTAGGAATGCAAATATATATGTAAGGTAAGTGTCCGTGTTATGGCCATGTTCCTGATATGACCACGACCACGACCATGGAACAAGGGTGGCCATATCATATACACATGTTCCTGAGATGACCAATAAGTAGACTTTTGGAATTTCGCTTTCTTAGACCAGTAAAACTATTTTCATGAGGCTTGAAATGTTTTCTACGAAAGTTCATTAACCCATGAAAACGATGAAGAACAAATGGCTTTGATTTTTTTCAAAATAGCGGTACTACGCAACTACATGCTGGAACCCAACGACTGCTCCATACCACGAGCCGAGAGAACAGGCGGCTTGTGCGTATGGCTCTGGCGGATCGTACAGCAACATCCCGAACACTGTCGAATGTTGCACAGCGGCCAGTGTCACCAGAAACAGTTTTATGTCCTCTGGCAATGCGGGGAATATTTTCAAGGCACTAATTGCAGCGACTTCCGCTGACTGAACAGTATAGATATACGTGACTACAATTGTGTCGCGAACGTCGTGCATGGAGATCAAAATGGCAGGACATCCTCTTTTCAGACGAATCCCGTGTCTGCTGTAGCAACATGATGGCCGCATCTATATGTGGCGGTACCATGGCACAAGGCTGGGCTACGCCTGTTTTGCATCGCGACGTCGGTCTGGCACTGGGTTTATTGGAGTGTGGGTGCTATTGGAGTCCATGTCGATTCGTGTCTCCTAAACACTGACGTATATGTGACCCGCTAACGATGCATCGGCAATGTGTTGGACCCGGTTGCAGTATCTTTAGTGCAATCCCTGTGGCGGACTACATTCCAGCATGATAACACGTGCCTGCATGTGGCACGTAATGTCCTAGTCTTCCTTTCTGGACACAATCAGCCGTATTCTAAAACGTTTCTCGGATTGACTAGCACTGTGCTAACGAGTGACTACCAATACTAAAAGATTGTTAATCGCTCTTTAGTACAACGTCAGTCACTTGGAAGAAACGTTTCTGAATACGGCTGAATGTTTCCCTGCTTCATTCGTCGGCGCGTTCGTCTGAGCTGTTGCCGAATGAACATGTCTGGTTCATGATTGTATGTACATCTACTACAACTAACTATATCACTGCTACTCCTACTACTACAAATGTTATTACTACTACTACAAATACCATAGAATACTTTAAAACATTACATCTAAATATATTTGGGTTATAACAATCCCAATTAGAAATTAAATATCTAAACCTTTTATTTAATTCCGATTGTTGTTTTAACTTAAACATGGAAACCATGCAATTTTTACATACTTTTCTGAGGTTCGTGGTGTCCTCAAATCTTGCAATATTAATTTAATTCATTTCCCGACGTCATACAATGATGAAATTTTGCACAGCAACGTAAGTCGGGTGACAATACAATATTCCATTGTTATATTCATATATTTATATATATTTAAAAGCATATTTTAATCTTTTTTAATATAAACATTTTTTATATAAAATAAATATTAACCTTCTTTGATAATGGGTTTGACTGGTTGCAGGACACTTTAGGATTTGGGGCCCAAAGCATTAGCTCAACAAAAAAAATATTTGAACACCCAAATAACTAAAAAAAAGTAAGAACAATATATTTTAAAAGAGATACTATTCGTACTAAAAAGTAAAAAAATAATGTGTTATACGTGGCTAAAAAGAAAAATATTGGAGCGCCAATTCAAGAATTTATAAAATGACTCGATATGAGAGCGCGCCCTATGCTTTTCTTTTTAGTCACACATAAACAAATTATTCTTTACTTTTTAGTAAGACTCATTTAAGAAAAAGTATGTCATTAAAAAGTTTTTTATTATTTTTTTATTTTTGTAAGCAATGAAATTATTGTTTTTATTAATGAGATCGCGGCACAGTCACTTTCGGTGACTTAAAATACATCTAGCTCATGCTTCTTGACGCAAGGAACACGTATGCAAAATTGAGTGGAAATCAATACAAGCATGCAGATTTGTATCGTGATCAGAGAAACATTAGATTTTATATACACTACATAGATTTTCAGTATAATGCATCGACATTTGCGGCCAATGCACGTTACATTTCGGTAGAATGGCGTTTCTCGGCGAAGAGATTTCCAGGACAAGATTGGGGAAGGTATTAGCTAGGGACTACATTTAAGGTACCACTACGATATTCGTATTCTGGTCCTGAGAAAATTCTGTCAGGATATTGGGCGTGAGAGAAATTTTATGCAAGAGTTGTTGTCCTAAGTCAGTTATGATAATCAGTAATCCACATGGATGGGCCAGATAAATGGATCATGAGGAAATATTTATGCGGCAGAAATAGTAGTAAATATCTCTGGTGCGCTAAGATGGGAACGTTGACACAAGCACTCTTCTTCATCTCATCTTGAAAACTTGAATCAAGCTGTGGGCGAAAGTTTTAGGATGGAACGGAGAAGGAAAGAGAGATCTTCCGTCGTTGAACGAAACAAGGGAATTCCCTCCCATTCGTGTATTGTGAAAGGGGGTCGCGTGATATTTAGGGCGGAAACATTTTCAAAGGGGTCCCTTGTTTTGAATGTTTAATATTCTGTTCCTAATCCGTGCCATATTTCTTGGATTTCCTCCACAGTTGCGACCCCACAAGTTGTTGAATAGATTTCATCGACTTCCTTCTGGCAGTCTCACGAAGAAACGGTGCAGTCTTTTGGGACCTTCCTAATCAAACCTCACGTTCTCTTACCCTTCCCCTTCTTCCGTTCCTTTCTCAAGTTTCCCCCTTCCCTCTGCTATCTTCCTCACAAGTCGTTGCTGTTAAATCGCCTGGAGGCTTTAGGGCTCTTCTTCCATAAGCAAACAGGCGGACTGTCTGCAAGAATTAAGCCTATTCCAGATCAAAGACCCTAAGGGGACAGATTTAATCAAGTCTGTGTTCCTTGGTTGTCTTTTCCGCCCAATTTTATTATCTGCGAGGTTTTCTCCCTGTCCCATCGTTATACACCTTGTAAAATCTCTTGGCGCGCTGCAACGTCGAGTGTTACTCATTATGAACCATTCCTTGAAAATTAAGGTAAACAGTTTATTTTTCTCTATAGTGCTTTAACAGCTTTTGCAGTGCACGAAAAACATAGCACTTACGTACAGTACTTTTTGCTTGTTAAATATAGAGTAAAAACTTATTTTAAAATTATTTAATGTGGTCCACGTCAAATATTATCATGCTATAGTGGAAAATCTTCTTCTTCTTCTTCTTCTTCTTCTCTCTCTCTCTCTCTTCCTCTTATTCAATCTGTCTCTCTGCTTCTATCTCATTCTTTATCTAATGTACACATACTCTCATAAAGACGCAGCTTTGTCACCTTTCTTTTAAAAATACAATACAATGTAGATCTCTCACTTCTATTCGCTGGCGATTTGTTACATCAACATAAATAGCTTTTTAGATTGATTTCGAAGAAA